>APFE031181908.1:87492-131445 GCA_000404065.3 Pinus taeda
TAGATTACTTTTATCTGTTGCTGCTGCTTTTGATTTTGAGATAGAACAGATGGATGTGAAGACAACATTTCTTCACAGGGATTTGGAAGAGGAAATCTACATGAAGCAACCTGAAGGCTTTGAAGGGTAAGAAAGAACTGGTATGCAAGCTAAAGAATTCTTTGTATGGGTTAAAACAGTCACCAAGGATGTGGTATCAGAAATTTGATACATTTATACGGGGACTTGGCTTCACCAGAAGCAAAGCAGATCATCGTGTGTATTTTAAATTAATTGGGTACCATGTTATTTATCTGGTCTTGTATGTGGATGATATGTTGTTGGTTGGAAATGACAAAGAAATTATCTAGGATTTGAAGACCCAATTGTCCTCCAAATTCGACGTGAAAGATCTCGGTGCTGCGCATGGAAATTAAAAGAGATCGAGCAAAGAGGAAGCTCTGGTTAAACCAGAGGAAGTATGTCGAGACAATATTGCAGAGGTTTAATATGCAGGATAGTAAACCGGTGAAGGTTACTATTCCTGTAGGTGTGAGGTTATCTACTGAACAGTGTCCCAAGACACAAGAAGAGGAAGAGGACATGCCCCATGTTCCATATGCAAGTTCAATCGGTAGCCTGATGTATGCAATGGTCTGTACTAGACCAGACATTGCACATGAAGTGGGAGTATTGAGTAAGTTTATGTCAAAACCAGGGAAGGAGAACTGGACAGCAGTGAAGTGGGTTTTCAGATATTTGCGTGGCACTACTGATTATGGTTTGTGCTACCATGGAAGACCAAGATTGCATAGAGTGTTGGATATTCATGGTTTTGTTGATGCAGACTGGGCTGGAGATCTGGATCAGAGAAGATCTACAAGTGGGTATATGTTTAACCTATTTGGAGGTGTGGTTAGTTGGGTGAGTAAGAAACAATCTGTAGTGGCACTATCAACTACAGAGGCAGAATACATGGCAGCCACTCATGCAAGCAAGGACGCAGTTTGGTTTCAGAGATTGTGTTCAAGTATGGGGTTAGTACAGGGAGCTATAAGGATAGACTGTGACAGCCAAAGTGAAATTTTCTTGGCAAATAACCTCGCATATGATTCAAAGACAAAGCAAATTGATGTTCAGTATCACTTTGTGAGGGATATGATAAAAGACAAAAAGATGTTGCTGGTAAAGGTGGACACTTTGAAGAATATTGCAGATGCATTGACTGGTCCTTGAGATCCACGAATGCAGAGATGGGTTGAGTTGTTGGCTCGACATGTTGGTCAATCATCAATCTCATTTCCTCTTGCATTCTTTAGTTGACTCAATCGAAAACACATTGTTATCGATGAACATCCATATGCGGGGATGGAATTTCGTGGAGATCCCGATTTGAGGTTACCAGTGGGTGATGAATGGGGTTCTATAGGTAAGTTGTTTTGACCAAGTGTTTTTTAATTTTTTAAGTTTCTACATGATTTTTTGGTTTTGATGTTTCCAAGACTAAAATAAAAATGTTCTCATGCATGTAGATGTTGGCACTATTCGAATAATGGGTCATCAACAAGAGTCGGGTGAACCAGCACGGAGAAATGTAGGAAGAGTAGTCCTCCAGGATTAGGATTTGACCGAGACACTGGCAGAGTTGCAGGATCATATAGAGGGGTTAACCCTCAGTATTCTGGATGTCTGGATCAAGGAGTTACTGATGAGGCTGCAATGCCATACTATTGGTGTACCTAGCCATTGGATGAGGCTTTTGTGGATGATAGCTCAGGCTGTGACCTATTATCATGAGCATCATTAGGTCTACCTAGGTTGATTTTTTGTTTGCATTTTGAGTTTTGAGGTCTGATGACCACCATGTCTTGGACACAAATTTTGTAAAAAATTTAAACATCTATCTATTTTACTTCTAGTGTTTTTATATATGGTTATGTGCAATCCTATTGAACTATTGATACGAATTGAAATTTTACTTTTTACATGTGTCATAAATGTCTATTTAACACATAGTTTGCTAAAGAATCAGTCAATGTGTTAAAGTTCTTGGAAATGTGTTGATATTGCATGTAATCAAAATGTCTTTCCAAGAGATGAACTCTAAGGAAAATATGATAAATATTTGGATTTTGGATGGTATAAACATTTGTAAGTTGCAGTATGACAAGTTATGAGTCTAGCCTAATGATGATTCGACGAATGCCAAGTGAAATGGCATCATAGAGGAGTTCAATCAATGTGCTATACTCAACGATATTATTCGTAGAACAACCAATACAAATCCCTTGAACACTCACTGACTCACCACTTGGAGAGAATATGGCCCATGTTGTAGAAGATAGGTTCTGCATACTATGAATAACACCATCGGCATAACCAACAAATTGTTCCAAAGATTCTGACATCTGCAACAAATGCAGAGCAGATTACTTAACCATGTAAAAAATCTAAAATTCACACTGCGACACACACACACACACAATCAAAGAATATAAAAAATGCTTATTACTATGCAAAATCAGGCATAGTAGCGTTTCAAATTGTGATGCAGGAAAGTGTTCCCTCTATGGATAGAGGCAACCCCTCTAGCCCTTGAGTGGGTCTAGTCACAAAAAAGAAAGATCAACAATTGATTTCCTTAAACAGTCATCGTTGGAGGCCTACCTCAAACCGGTGGTTGATGAAGTTCCGTTGCACTGCTCCAGCTTCTGTTTCCTTCTCCTTAATTAGCAATTAACTTAAAACAACACAAGAAAACAACAGAGCACGTAACCGAGAAACAACAATGATCTATTTACTCATAAAGTCGACAATCTGATGTTATTCAAGTAACATACATACAAGACATAGAGAAATCATCATTGATTGTATTATATATGAATCAGAGCAAGCTTAACATCTTGACATCGCAGCCTTCTCGGAGGGGTCCAGCCAGTATGTTTCTCAAGAATTCACTCTTCAAGGATGGAATCTCCCAATCTACAATGTCTCCTCTCTCACTCATAAGCTTTAACACAGTTAGGCACCCCAATGTTGGGTTGTGTTATATTCTTTCCATAGTTAACAGGGGGTTTGAGGGTTACCGTAACCCCACTTTATGGTGTCCAGGGGTAGGCCCCGGAAAATTTGGTTTTTGGACACTATGTTAGGTTGGGCAGCACACCTATGTGTTCTGTGCATGATTTTCGCACAAAGTTTTTGGACATGATGGTTCGGTCCATTGGTATGGATGTGTGGTTTTTTGGTCCCATGTATTGGACGTTGAATTGGTTTTTAGTTCCATGGTATTGGATGCTTCAGTGTATAACATTTATGTATTGTTAACATTGAAGGGATCTAATGAATCCAGCTGGTATTCCCGTTTTGGGATCCAAGGGAAAATCTCTGTGCATATGTGTTTTATGTGTTATGCTCTCGCATTGTTTATTTTTCTATGATTTAGAATTCGTATGTAGGTAATTTCTGTATGGGTTTAAAACCTACAACAACCTTCCACAAGCTATCAAAAATCCCACACTTGTCACACCCACACCAGCTATCTATCAAACTCAAAAGCACTAGCAACATTGCCCCACCAAAAGAACTAATAACTCATTCAAAAAAGCTAGAAGATCATAGCAACGGTGAGTGATTTTATAGGAGAAGGGGCCTCCATGAAATGAGGGAGAGGGAGCTTATCCTCAAGGGAGGTTGCACAAGAGGCGGAACCACCATCCCAGAGGCGGAAAGGCGAAACAAACTGACCCAACAACCAGCTCTAGAAACATCCAGAAGGCCGACTGTTGAAACGAATTCACCCAATCTGGATCATCGCAGGCCATAAACTAATTCTTCATGATGACGTCGCAATGATATAGTGCATGACAGAGAATCGTCGCAGATTTTAAGGGTTTACTAGCGACGATGCAGAAACTTAGTAAAAAAGCGTCAATCTTTAGAGGCAGAGAGCATTTTCTTAATCTTCTTATGTTGGTGGGAAGATATGAACATGTTTATTTGACACATGACACAACAGAAGGACTGAGATGAGGACAATGAAAAATTCTTGTGTAAGAGATGCCCCTTAAAGCGTGAAGCCCAAGAGAGTGGGAGGGGTGAAATTCTTGACGAAACTGTCTGAACTGGAACCACCTTGAAGATCCTGCACGCGCAAGTACAACTGATATCTGTGATAGTGTAATACATGTAGTCTAGGCATGGACGCAACCATCCAGAAGACATATGGAACTTGGTCTGTGGTATGGACACAGCCACCCAGTTGATAAGACCATAATAATGACAAAGGTATGGTCGCAACTATCCATGAAGACTCAGGTATGGTCACAACCATCCATCAAAGAGTCATATATGTAATCATGAACCAATCCACGAAGCCCAAACATATGTAATCGTAGTCCAAGGTCTTGAAACCCAACCAATCATAGTACACATTCTATCATGTGAATAGATGTGCTAAAGTCGAACATGATAGAAAGTTGCTTGATTACTGGTCAATGATGAAAACTGTTAACAGGTGCGAGAGAAACCATCGATAATGCCAATGGATCTCAAGATATTGTCCAGTACAATCCATTAAGTTTGAAAAATGAGCCGAAGTTGAACACCCGTGGAATCACCCAATTGAAGACCAATGAGGAAATTCTGTCATTAGGCGTGAAGAACTTGCCATTGAGGCATGCAAGTTCCAAGGTACTGAAAGGGATCTCTAGGTCAATCTCTTGGATAAGGAGCTGGTGTCGATAGGAGACGATCCGTCGTAAGAGGGCCATGATGTTTCCCTCATCCACGAAATGAGATAAGGAACACGTGGTAGATGGTGAAACAGAGTATCACAGGAGGAGGTAAGGGTGTAAACTGCAGAAGGATTATACTCTTGAACATATCGGTGACACAATATCGGAATGAGGCAACATTGTGGTACCAAAGGATCAGAGGCTTGATGGAGACAACACAAATTAGATGGAATGAGGAAAAATGGCTACCCAGAACCCCGGAAGGCCAAATGACGATGTGTGGATATCCCAACTCGACAAGAAGCAAAAGTGTCGATGTTCAAGAGTGACTATCTGCTGCAGATAACCAATGATGACTTCCAAATTTCCCCCCACCATTGCTGGCGAGTACCCCAATTATTTTTTAAAACAAGCTTGAAGGGGATAGCATATGCTTGTAATATAAGTTCGACCTTTGGTTGAATCCAACCTAGTGATAGTTTAATGAGCCCTGGGGAGGAGAAGCTCGAGTTTCGTCATGTTGACAAGACCAATGTCGTCAGGGTTTAATGAGTCCATCATAGGTAAAACTCAGAGTCTTTTTCATGTTTAGAGAGTTTGAAAAAGACACGGAAAAGAAAACTCTAGGGGGGTCCTTTTTCATAAATTTGTGTCCCTCGAGCCTAAAAAAGTAGAAAATAATATCCAAGAGAACCGCTTGACCATTACGACCAAGGAGTACTTTTCATAATTAGTGGCCTCGATCTGAAAAAATAAAAAAGCGATCGAAGAAAAATCATTTCGTAACCAGTATCGAACTCGAAACAACAAAAGTCCGATGATATTTTCGTGTTTATACGATTAGAAAAGAGTTGAAAGTGGAACACATTTTTATTCTGTTTAACGAGTCAAAAAGGAAAATTCGACAATCTTTTTGTCTTTAAACGGTCAGAAAAGAGCTGAAAGCAGACCTCCATTTTTATTCTCTTTAACGAGTCAAAAAGGGAAAAATACTCGACAATCTTTTCATCTTTTACGAGTTAGAAAAGATATTAAAGGAGACTCGTCCTAGAGGAACGAGTGGTATAAAGGGTAGCAACTGGTTCTGACAATGGTGGAACTGCTCAAAACATGTAATGGTCAAGAGGCTGGCTCATAAAATCACTCATCGCCACAGTCCCTTAGGAAAGGAAAAAACAACCAAGTGAAAGCATATGATCGGCCAAAGAGATGGCAATGATGGAATGAAAACAACTAAGGCTCATCTAGCAGAATTTAGCAGATAAAAATGGCAATCAAGAGGTGTAAATCGGGTATGGGTTCATTTTTACACAAGCTTGAACCATGGAGAATTTTGCTTGGATTTGGTTTCATGTTTACACAAGCTTGAAACGAAAAAACTATGTTTTTTATAAGTTCGCATGCCCCCAACATAATAACGCAAATTGAGGTACATGCCCCCCAAGATTCATTGCATTCAACGAGGTGGATGGAATGAAGATTCACTTTCGAGATCTTGGAAAGACTCGACTTGGATTTTACGAGATCTTAATGAAACACTCGATTTGGAAAAGGGAGTTGTTTCATTGTTTAATGAGGTTGACATAGTAAAAGAACTGTCCTCATATCCCTTGTTTCATTTTTTAGCAAGGTTGACACAAGATCAAAACTATCCTCGGACTCCTGCTCATGGGCCATATGAGAACATGGCTCCCAACAGGTCCTCACGGGATGGAAGAAACACACTCTGGGAGGAACACATGTCATGAGGCACTAATGACAGATCAGGTTCCAATGCCCCCAGTACATGATGTACGAGACCATCTGCATGATCATCAGTAGAGGCAGGGATGGAATGGGTAGCCACATAATTGACCTATGGCAAGGAAGGTAATACTTGCGAGCAAGAACTGATAGGGGATGACGGTTGCACAGGAGGCACCAGAGGACTAAAGAACGATAATTGATCGATGGTCACCATTCTTCCATCATGTCGAAAATGGACCACACAGAAAAGTGAAGAGACAAGGGCCCCCATGGCATAAACATAGTCACAGCAAAGGAGAAGACTGAAATCTAAAGCACATTGGACAACCATTATGTCTATATAGACGGTTTTGCCTCCCAAAGTAACAAGAAACTTTGGAAGGATCCCCAAAGGTCGGTTGGTTCCTCCATCAAATGCCAACAAATTCTACGTGACTGGAACAAGCTACGGGGAGCCCAAAGCTTGCCAAGTAGTGAAAGGAATGAGGCTAACCGATGTACCCTCATCCAAGACAGTGCCAAGTACTGCCTTATCATAGGCATGTATGGTAATCTGGAAAGGCACGTAGGATGGAAGGCAAAATTTAGTCAAATGACTCTAGTCAAAGGAAATGACTGAACTACTTGGTGGGGGTATCATATGATTGCCCCCATGCTCTATAGGAACCAAAGAAGTATGCTCCTGATCAACGAGGATAGGAGGGTCGTTCTTGGACTCAGGAGAATATGATGAGACGAGAAGAACATGAGCAGTAGAATCATGATGCTCATCGGGAACAGAGTGGACCACTGGTGGTGAATCCAAGTTGACACTCTTTCTGACCAATGGTTGGTCAAGAATGAGCTGAGCATAGCCAAGTTTGGGAAGAGAAGTGTGGACAAGAGAAGAATCTAATTTAATCTCTTTGTCAACCGGGAGAGGGTCTGAAGAGAGCCTTTGATAACCAATTGGAAGTGGAGACAAAGAAGCTGTAAGACTTTCCAAAACAGTGAAAGCTTTATCCATGAGCAGACAAAGGTGAAGGGGATGGTTTCCTTCACATAACCGATAGGGGAATCGAATATTCCCTTTCTTCTTACCACTTCCAGTTGATAGGATAGAATCGTCATGAGCTTCAGAGGATGATGAGGGATGAGCTAGATCATGAGACCATACTTCTAAGATCCTAGGGATGCCAGGACAATCACGAAGAAGATGGTCGCCCTTGCATAATTTACAAGGAAACTTAACCTTCTACGGAGGAGCAGAAGGTGTTCCTACACAGGTGGCCTCACGTTTATCAGACTTCTTCTTCTTATTCTTCTTAGTCTCCTGGTTACTAGATGTGAAACATTCACTCGAGGAAGGAGGAGATGAAGGTGAAGAAATAGGGAAAGAAGGCACAAGCTCAACCTTGGAATCAATGTGTCGTGGTTCAGATGAAGGAGATGGTGGAATAGAAGTCATGACGCTCGGGACCACGGAGGTTGAAAACAACCAAATGGGTAGACTAATGGTTAACCCAGGCAAAGACAATGTTGCCATGTATAGAGCATCGACATTTTCAATAAGCAGAAACAGACCAGGATTTCCATCTGGGGGAAGACCTTGCCGATAGACTCAGGGAATGTTGCCATCAGGAACAAGCTTGAAAAACACTCTTATCACAACCAAGAACTCGAACTGTTACCAGGAATATTTTGTGGGAAATAAAGTTTATGACACAGGAACAAAACTTGACCTTTTCATGTTTCAAGAGTCGAGAAAAGAACGAAAAGGTGACTCTATCGCTTTCGAGGTTTAATGAGCCTGAAAGGAGAAGTGCTCAAATGGACCTTTTCTTTTAAGGAGTCCGAAAAGGAACGAAAGTTACTACTATGGAGAACTAGGCAAAAGGTTTACCAAACAATCCGTAAAACTGCATATACACCTTGGCGATCGTATGAAAACCAAGGACTTTCTGTACAACAGTCAATCTTCCTGAATGTTGTGTTCGGTACGTTACGGTTTGTAAGGTGGCAGTCATAGCTTGTTAGGATATAGGATGATAACCTAGTGGGGTCTCCCAACATATACTCGACAATACTGGGAGTGCAAGTCCGTACTAGTGGCTATTGAGTCACAGAAGGAGGAATCACCCAACCTTAAGTGAGAGAAATAGTGACTAGGTTTAACGACGCCAGAGCACATCTCTAGCCTAGACCTCTAAATAATGTGCGCTAAGTTCCAATGCATTTTTAAGTTCATTCAGTTCATTTTAGAGTTGAACTTGAATTATGTTTCAATTTCTAGGCCTTACTGTATGTATATCAAAACCTAGGATGCAGCTAGAATGAGTAAAGCATCTTTCACTTTGATGAACACCTACTTATAGAAAGGTAGAAATTTCATCCCCAAACAACCACAAGTGAATGCAAACACTAAGAAACACAATGCATCAATACACTAACCTCACGATGCATTGATACTACTAATGAAAGATTTAGAGTTCTCTTTTCAATTTCTCAAACATGAAAATTTGAAAAAAACATATACTTTCACTTTTGTATATCAAATGAATGCAATCCTTTAATTTTTTTTTTTTTGTTTTGAATTTAAAGAGACAAACAAGCAAGCGTGAACTAATTGATCCAAACAATTGTGATCTATGCTTAGTAGTGAAGAAATTGAATCAATATCCAAAATTGGTTCAATAATCGACACTAAAAATCAACCAGAAAAAACAAGCAATGGAAAAGCTTCAAGCAAATCAATAAGATGGTGGCGGATAAACCTTGGATAGACAAGCAACCCAAGCAAATGCTTTGAAACACTTAAGAGAGCTAGGTCACAGGGACTAAAAACACAAGATTCACTCAAATGAAATCAACAAGACTGTACCTTAACCAAAAGCAATCAAAACAAGCTAATGAGAGATAAGAAACAACAGGGGATAAACAATATTGATGGATTCAGGAGGTAAAGTTGTAAAAAAAAATTTCCAGGAATCGTCGCAACTGTTACACTGACAACTAGAGACTAGTCACTAGTGTTACACAGACAACTAGAGACTAGTCGCTAGTGTTACACTGACAACTAGAGGCTAGTTGCTAGTGTTACACTGACAACTAGAGACTAGTCGCTAAAGTACACATGTTTTTAGCGACAGTCTGATTTCAGGAGTTGTCGCGGGAATTAAACTAGAAACCTGAGACGAAAGCCAAATAGTTGTGGGTACAAAGCTAGAACATCAGCAACGTCGTCGCAGGTATTATGCTATCTTCCGTGATGATCTTAAAAACAATGAAAATGAATACAAAACTCCCAAACAAAGACCAGACTATCCTTACAGACAGTAAAGGGATTACCCAAATTGACCCATGTAACCTCAAAGCCTGATGGTTTAACCCCAAAAATCTAGAGACACTAAATCAAAACCAAACAAAAGCAAATTAGAAAAACAACAGGAAGGAATCCCCAGTGGAGTCGCCAACTTGTGATGCAGTAAAGTGTTCCCTCTGCGGACAGAGGCAACCCCTCTAGCCCTAAAGTGGGTCTAGTCACAACAAAGACAGATCAACAATTGATTTCCTTAAGTGGTCATTGTTGGAGGCCTACCTCAAATCGGTGGTTGATGAAGTTCCTTCTCCTTAATGAGCAATTAACTTGAAACAACAGAAGAAAACAATAGAGCACGTAACTAAGAAACAACAATGATCTATTTACTCATAAAGTCAAGAAATCATGAGCTATCAATTAAATTACATACAAGACATAGGGAATCATCATTGATTGTATTAATAATGAATCAAGATCAAGCTTACAACCAAGTCTTGACGTCGCAAGCCTTCTCGGAGGGTCCAGCCAGCAATTAACTTGAAACAACACAAGAAAACAACAGAGCATTTAACTAAGAAACAACAATGATCTATTTACTCACAAAGTCAATAAATCATGAGATATCAAGTAAATTACATATAAGACATAGGGAATCATCATTGATTTTATTAATAATGAATCAAGAGCAAGCTTACAACCAAGTCTTGATGTTGCAAGCCTTCTCGGAGGGTCCAGCCAGTATGTTTCTCAAGCATTCACTCTTCAAGGATGAATCTCCCAACATACAATGTCTCTCTCTCACTTATAAGCTTTAACACAAAGTTAAGGGCACTCCAAAACCTTCCACAAGCTATCAACAATCCCACACTTGCCACACCCACACCAGCTATTTATCAAACTCAAAAGCACTAGAAACACTGCCCCACCAAAAGAACTACTAACTCGTTCAAAACAGCTAGCAAATCATAGCAATGGTGAGTGATTTTATAGGAGAAGGGGCCTCCATGAAATGAGGGAGAGGGAGCTTATCCTCAAGGGAGGTTGCACAAGAGGTGGAACCACCATCCCAGAGGTGGAAAGGCAACCCAAACTGACCCAACAACCAGCTCTAGAAACATCCAGAAGGCCGACTGTTGAAACAAATTCGCCCAATCTGGATCATCGTGGGCCGTATACTAATTCTTCATGATGACGTCGCAACGATACAGTGCATGACAGAGAATTGTCAAAGATTTTAAGGGTTTACTAGTGACAATGTAGAAACTTAGTAAAAAAGGGTCAATCTTGGTCAATCTTCAGCAGCGGAGAGCATTTTCTTAATCTTCTTATGCTGGTGGAAAGATATGAACATGTTTATTTGACACATGACACAACATAAGGACTGAGATGAGGACAGTGACAAATTACTATGTAACACAAATACAACCCGTTTCGCAGCTGCGACAATGGAATTCCATCATAATCAACTAACTCATAAGCACATTTTGACAAAACACGCTTGACAATATAGGGGCCCATCCATAATGGTTCAAATTTCCCTGCACTTAGTTTATCAACTTCCTGATCATAAAGCAAGACTAGGTCTCCTTTTGAGAATGCGAGGCTTGACATTTCAGTCATATTGCACCTTTATTCGTTTCTTATGTGCTTTGTTAGCCGATGCGGGTTCACGACATGTTTCATCTAGATGGACAAGTTCTAAGAAATGTGCTTCTTCTTCAGAAGTATCGAGTAATAGGTCAATCACAAGTTTTAATGATGAAATTTCACATTGTACAGGAAAGATTGCCTTTAAACCATACACCAATTGAAAAGGTGTGAATCCAGTTGCATTTCTCACCGAGGTTTGGTAAGCCCACAAAGCCGAGTACAGGATTAAATGCTAGTTTTGTTTATGGACTCCTATCATTCGTTGGAGCATTTTCTTAAGGATTTTGTTGATGGCTTCAACTTGTCCATTAGCTTTCGGATAATAAGGAGAAGAACTATCATGTGAAAGTCCTAGCTTGGCAGTTAACTCAGTCATCATATGGTTGCAAAAATGCGAACCATGATCTGTAACTATAGCTTGTGGTACGCAAAACCGTGCAACCACATGGTTGAAGAAAAAAGAGGAGTCGTCTCACCGCTATTATTTAATGTAGGCATGGTCTAGACCCATTTCATAAAATAGTCCACGATGACAATGATATACCCATGCCCCCGGTTGAGGTAGGGTTACATGTCATAAAATCAATGCCCCATTTTGCAAATGGTCCAACTACAATGATAGGATGCAGTGGTGCAGGTGGTAATCGAGTTTTTTGGTAAAAAATATGGCATGCATGACAATTTCTGACAACAATAATGTAATCTTTGAATATAGTTGGCTAGAAGTAACGAGCACAAAGAATCTTCTATGCGGTAACATAACCAGATAAATGTCCACTACAAAAAATATAATGGCAATCATTCAAAACTTTCTCGGGTTCTTCATGAGTGAGGCACCTCCATAAAATCATATTGATACCACAACGGTAAATGGTGTCACTAATGATCAGATAATATTTGTCTTGATATCGAATATGTCACTTTTGCGAGCAAGAGGTATCAGGCCGGAAAGTTTGTGTTTGGAGATAGATCAGTATATCTCCATACCACGGGTCAGATGATGAAATCAGAAACAAAGACTCATTCAGAATTGATGGTTCTATTGTTGAATCAATATCAATAGAGAGAAGGTCACAAAGAAGCTCGACAAAGACTAGATATTTCTTTGAATTGGATTTGATGAATTCCAAATCAAATTCCTGCAAAATGACGATCCATTTCAAATATTTCCCCCCCATCAATTGATGTGACAAGATGTATGTCATAGGGGTGAAATCCAAAATGGTAGTAGTCTTTCAAAGCAAGATATAGCGGTGAAATCTCTGTACAACTTGAACAATAGCCGAAGATAGCTTTTCAACATAAGAGTACTTAACTTACGTATTATTTAGATTGCGACTCAAATAATAGATCAGATATTCAATACCATTTTCTTCTTGGACTAAAACCATAGAAATGGTTGTATCTGCAATGATGAGATATAGGAAATAGTCGTTTTGATAATTAGGGGCATACATTAATGATGCTCGAATCAAGGTATCTTTTATAGCATCAAAGGAAGCTTGCGCAGCCTAATCCCAATGGAAGAGAATCTCCTTTTTCAAAAGATGAGTAAATCATTTAGCCATTTCGGTAGAGTTGGGAATGAACCTTTTTAGAAATTTAGCCTTCCCTTGGAGTCTTTGTAACTGTAGTAAATTGGAAGGTGGAGGTAGATCAAGAATTGTCTTAACCTTCAATGGGTCGAGTCGAATTCCTTCTTTAGACACTACGAAACCAAAGAAATGACTAGAACCAACAAAAAACACACATTTATGTGGATTGAGTCAAATTTTGTAGTGTCTACACTGTAAAAAGATAGCTCTCAGATGTTGCGGGTGGTCAACCCATTTCTGTGAATGAGCAGGTAAATCATCTAGATAGGGTTGAAAAATGTGTTTGATGTCATGGAAGGCATAATTCATTACCCTCTGAAATGTTGCCCCAACGTTCTTCAAACCAAAACGGTGTTTCTGATATGCGAATTTGGCCAGGGACAAATAAAAGTAGTTTTATATTGGTCTTCTAGGAAGATATTGATCTGATTATAGCCAAAAAACCGTCCATAAATGTGAATATTTCACATTCGACACAGTCATCAATTATCTGGTCGATAAAGGGAGTGGGATGGTTGTATTTTGTACAAGCATTATTAACATCCCTATAATGAACACATACTCATATTGTTCCTTGTTTCTTCATGACATGAACAAGATTAGAAACCCAATCTGTAAGAGGAACAGGGTAAATGAAACTAACATGCAATTTTTTTTCAATTTCTACTTTTATGGCAACAACCTTCTTTGGATGAATAGGACGTAGGCACTATTTTACCAGTTTGACATCAGGATACATTTTAATTTCATGTTTAACTATACTAGAATCAATACATGGAATTTCCTAATATGATTAGGCAAATATATCACGTAATTCATGAAAAAGAGCACGGTAAGTTTCAAGTTCTGACTGAGAACAAGATTTGCCAACATGGATGTTTTCTACAATTCCAGGTTTGGTCGAAATATCTATAGAAATGGTTTCTTCGATATTTGATAAGTTTCGTTCGGAATTGATCGTGTCTATGAATACATAATTCGAAAGGAAATAAAAAATTGAAGGGTGATTTAGTTCATTTGAAAAATCTTCTAGAAATTGTTATCTAGAAATTGAGCTTCGACATGGTACTAATAACTAGGCAGAGATGGTGGATGGATTTGTGATGAAATTCATATTTGAAGATGGCTATCCACATATAGATGCATCGTTGAATATAGTTAAGATGAAGATTTTTGAAAATGAAGTTCCTGTTATCTGGAAACCTTATTGGGTTGTGCAGGTACAAAATGTGTTAGAATGCTATAATCTCACTGTGGAAGAGGACGAATATCCTCACAACATTGATATTAAAGAATCAGAAGGCCATCACGAAATGAATGGACCTGAGATAGAGATGCTAGATATAACACAACCACTAAAAATGAAGAAGGTAAATATATGGATAGAAGATGAACCAAAGTATGTGACCACAGGAGATTACTAGGACGAAGACACAATTAGCAAGATAACAGATTTGTTGCATGAATACCAAGATTTGTTTCCCACTAAATTTTCAAACATGAAAGACATCATAGGGGATTTGGGAGTTATAAGGATTCCTCTGAACCCTGATGCAAAACCTGTTAAGCAGAGGCCTTATAGATTGAACCCAAATTATAAGGAAAAGGTAAAAGAAGAATTGGACAAGTTGTTGAGAATGGGGATAATTGAACCTGTCAAAGAGTCTGAATGTGTAAGTCCCATGGTAATTCAGTAGAAGAAGGTGAAAGGAGAAATTAGAGTCTGTGTGGAATTGAGGAAGTTGAATGATGCATGCTTGCATGATCCTTTTCCTACATCATTTACAGACGAAGTGTTGGATAATGTAGGAGGACAAGAGGCATACTCTTTAACGTATGTCTTCTCAAGGTATCATTAGATCATAATTGCACCAGAAGATAGACATAAGACAATGTTTTCCACAAAATGGGGCTCCTATTAGTGTAAAATGATGCCTTTTGGGTTGAAGAATGTGCCTGCTATTTTTTCTAGATTTGTAATTGTAGCTTTCAAGGGGTACATACACAAATTTTTGGAAATATACTTCGACGATTGGACAATATTTGGGCTATTAAAGAAGCATGTGACAAGCTTAACATTGATGCTAGATACATGTAGGCAGTATCAAATATCGTTGAACCTAAATAAGTGCATCTTTTGTGTGCCATTTGGAATATTGTTGGGACATGTGGTTTGTAAACAAGGATTGATGGTGGATTCGACGAAGATTGCAGTCATTGTGAACCTGCCAGCACTAAAAATAGTAAGACAAGTGCCTACTATTCTTGGAAACACTGGTTACTACAAGAAGTTTATTAAAGGGTATGCGTAGATAACTATGTTGATGGGGAAGTTGCTGAAGAAGGATGTGACCTTCTAGTGGGATGAAGAATGCCAAAAGAGCTTGGACGTGCTGAAAGAAAATATGGTGACTGCGTCAATTCTAGTTTCCTGGATTGGAAGAAAGAGTTCATGTGCATGTTGATGCATCTTGCATAGCTTTGGGAGTAGTACTAGCAGAATCAGGAGCATGGGATATTGATCATCCCTAGCAATTGCAAGTAGGAAGCTGTCTAAGGTAGAAAATAATTATAACATGACCAAAAGGGAGGGTTTAGCTATGGTGTATTCACTACAAAAGTTCATACATTACTTGTTGGGAGCACATTTTAAGATGTTCACAGATCATTTTGTGTTGATGTACTTGGTAAATAAGCCCGGTTTAGGAGGGAAGATCTATCGATGGTTGTTATTATTCCAAGAATATGAATTCAAAGTTATAGTAAAGCCGGGAAGATTGAATGTTGGGCCTGATCATCTATCCAAGATAGAGACAAGAGAAGAACCTAGAAATATTGAAGATAACTTGCCCGATGCACAATTGTTCACAATTAAAGTTGCATATGATCACTTCGCGGATATTATGCTGTGTTTGTCCATAGGAATGAAACCCATAGAGTACACTACAAAGATAAAGAATGAATTGGTGGTTCGAGCTGTTATCACTCTAAAATTTCCCTAGGATTTTCATTTTGTGTTTAAATAAATGATAGAGGTAACCACAAACCTACTTTTTGAGATCAGGATCTAGCCTTCCTAATGCTTAGAGAGGGCTCTCTCTTAATGATTTAACTTTGTTGAGTTAATTTATTCTAGGCTAGTTATTTAAGCTTGATTGGGCTTTGATTTGACTGGGTGGTGGAATCATTGATTCATATGGATAGATAAATGTCTTTTTACCATTGGGCCTTGGAGTCCAAATGTTAAGAAAATAGGTCTGAAACAAGTTCTAAAGATAGTGTTCACAGAGAAAAAGTAGATGAGTAAATTCAAATCTTTTAGGCTGGATGGTGAAGTGGTTTTTTAATCGGGGTCAAGGAGCAGTTAAGGATTCCTCAAACCGGATATTCAGGGAAATGAAAGAGGTCAATCGAAACTAGGGAGCAATAAAAAATTATCTACTTTGGATATCAGAAGAAAATATAAAAATAAATCACTGTTCAAGGCAGAGTGTACTTAAACAAATTCTGTAGTAAAATTCTAGTTATTTCATTCAAATTGGAAAAAACATGTATGTTTGTGAAATACTTAAGAAAATAACAATTTGACAAATGAAAGATAATTCATTGAAGTGGCCCAACACATGAATCCTGTAATGCAATGCCTTTATTACTTAGTCCAGTATGCTGACTTGAAAATGTTACAATAAACCCTCAGGTTTTTAGATCAATATAACTATAGAAATGTTCAGCAATCCACACTATATACTTCAAATTATGAAGTATTTATACTAAAAATAGTTAAAAAATATCCTAAACTATTTTAGGAATTATTCAAGGAAAATAAAATATCTTCATGCAAGAAGATAGAGACAGCTAGGAGATTAAAAGGCTAGCTGTCCCTTATTTTACTAATTTTCTATTTGTTGTTTTGATCTTTTGCTACTTTCTCTCTTTGGCTGTTGCTCTATGCTGGCTATCCTTTTACTTTGCCCTTTGACTGATACTTTTCATCTTTAAACTCTGTTTTTCATCTGATACCCTTTGACTTAGCTGATTTGCTGTTTTTCTTTCACTGCTCTGTATTCATTGTTTAACTTGCATTTTCATAGTAAATCATTCAACTTTTCCCAAGTCTCTGTATTTAGTAATTTAATATTTACCATTCTTCTGTAGACTTCATCAGTTTCTGTGTATTTTTCAAAGGTGGGCTTGTTTACAAAAAGATGTTTTACCTCATGCTAGAGGTAAAAGAGGTTCTCAAAATTCTGGTAAAGGACCCTTCCTGTAGGCAACCCTTTCATAGAGGAATTGTTGGCTTGTTCCTTTGCCACTTCAATGATTTTCTTATCATAGTCTTCATGTGGCATTAACCTATCATTAATCACCAATGGGTTAGGTATACCTTTCTTCCTCAAAGCATCAAATTTCACCATAAACCTACCTATTGCTAGCTCCATTGTTTGGCATTTATCCTCAAGTTGTGTCATTGGGTTCCTCTTGGTGATTACCTTCTTTACCTCTAGTATGGTCCCAATTTTGTCAGCTATTCCAAGCTCGTGTAATTCATACTTATTCTTTGAGTTAATGAACTGGATTATTCTTGAGGCTTCTTCTGGCATATTTCCAAGTTTGGCTCTAACCCTTTGAATTGCCTCACCAGCCTCTTTGATCAAATCATTTTTCTAAAATATCACCTGTATAGATGGCCAAATATCATTGACTGAGTCAATGATATTGGCCTATAAAAGTTGTTTTGCTTGGACTAGTGGCTCTTTCAGGGTCAATTCCTTCTCCAACTTTTGTATCCTTTCATTCAACCTGTTTGTCTTCTGAAATTCATTCTTATGCATGATTTGAGCCAATTTATTCTCATCCTCTACACTTTTTATTTGTTCCTTAAGTCTATTTATTTCAATGGTTTGGATGGACATATCCTCCATGGCTTTGAGTAGTTTAGCTGCTTCATCACTAGGATGAGCTGCTATTGTTGTTGAGCATGTTGCTGATGTAGTTGTTGATGTAGTGGGAAGTGTTGTAGCTAGTGGAGTTGTTGGGGCTAATGAAGCTACCAAATTTGAAGGAACCGTTGTAGTAACTGTGGGAATAGCAGTGGCAGAAGCTATCTCAATGTTGGCATGTTTTTCTTGTACTAACTTGTCCATTTCATTCTCCATTTCTTTTAATTGAGAATTTATTTGAAGAATGAAGTCCATCATCTCATCTTTCTGGCTTTGGCTCTCTACCGCTTCCTTATTCTATGGATGTTCAAAAGGAGGAAACTTTAGCCGCTTCTTCAATGCATCAATATCTTCATTTTTCTTCTTTATGAGTTTTTCTACTGCCTTGATGTCATTTGTATTGTATCCTATCTCAATAACCAAGTCTTCTAGTGACTTGATTCTGTTATCCTTTGCCTATGAGGATGCTTTCTCTATCTTAAACTGTGTTGTGATATTGTCTAGGGAATTTTGAATTTTTTGTACACTCATGACCTTGTTGGTCATAGTGGAGTATATAATTTCTCCCGCCTACTTATGAAATTCAATTTGATCAATAGGGTGAACATCCCTGGCTAGAAATTAAAATTCTGTCTTCCTGTAGTCTATTGATGAATTAGGCTGCTGGACTATAGGCTGCAAAAAGGTCATTTGCATTTTACCAGTTTTAATGTCAAAAGATGACATTGACCTATGTTGATTGCTAGGAGTCTGTTTTAAATACTTGGCATATGTTTAAGATTTTAATGCATCATTTCTTAATTTGATCTCTTTATACTTCTCCTTTATGTATTTTTCCTTATCCACTAGTTTGCTTGATGATGAGACCTCAATGATAAGTTGTTTTTGAATACTCTGAGTATTAGAGGTGGAAGGCTAATGAGTTTCCTATGAAACTTATGGAGTTGTTCTCTCTCTGACCCCTGTATATGTATCCATGATTTGAAGTGTCTTAATTATCTCAAATATCTCTTCTTGCTCATTGATAGGATTTAGCTTGGGCTTCTTCCTGTACATGATTTCAAATATGTCATGTGTTGTATCTATGTTTGAGAAAGAACCTTCTTCTCTAGTCCTTTTTACATTCCTGTCCTGTAGGTCTGGAGTATGCATAATGTAACTAGTATCCATTTGTTTCTCTATATCTATCAAGGTATTTTACAGCCATTCTGACTGGTTGGCATATTTTTCAATGTCTGGTCTAGAGTCATGCATAAAAGGACTCAATTTTAATTTGAGTATGAGTTTGTTTATGACACCTAAAGGGTCATATTGCCACATGAAACTGTTACTGAACTTCATTTCCTGTAAAAACTTCTCTGCTTCTTCTCCAACCTCCCTATTATTGTAGATAAAAGGACCAAGCTAGTTTTTTTTTTTTTTTTTTTTTTTTTTTTTTTTTTTTTTTTTTTTAATCTTGAACTATGTTTTCTTCCTAGCTGATAAAAAACTTACATCATCTGAATTTATAATCTGCTTGATATACTCTAATGCAAATATTCTCATGGGGAGATATTTGGGCAGCTTATAGGGAGTGAGTCGACATCCATATATCCTAATTCCAGTGTGGTCTTGGTATAGATACCAGTCTCCTATTCTACTGTTTTTAGACAACTGCAAAAATCTTTTTATCTCATCACTGATCCTGGGTTGATTGCTACTGGTTTGCACATTTACAATTGGATGAACAAAGGAATAAATGAACTCCTTGTAGTTGAAAACAATGGAATATTTTTGGATTAAGGGTGTCCGAAAGATGACAGACCTAGGATGCCCCTTAGTGTCTAGCTTTTGGATATTAACTGGAAATCTATCTGATTGGAAATATAGGAACATGTGGAAAAATATAGAAGAGTATTTGAATACTCTTTCATTTGATAATATGATCAATTGATCATGGATTCTGTTTGCCAAGAACTGGGCAAAATTGAAAATTACGGCTGGAGGCTTGCCTGGGCAAAATATAGAGAGGAAAGAAGGTATAGGCTCATCTACATGCTCATCAATGCCGTATCCTAGAATACAAGAGAGCATGGTTACAATTTGCCTGGCCCTCTCAGAGAAAATGGTGGCTAAGTATGGAGGACTATCTATAGGAGTATGAGACTCTTCTAGAATGAAAGTATAAAATATTTGAGACCTCTTGGGAAGGTACAACTTCAAGTAGAGTTCAAGTAGGTTTTCAATAGAAAATGGGGTTTCATTTGGGTTTGGCTGGATCTACAACATTTGGTTTATTGAATCTGCACTAATTGTAAACAAATGATGCTAGTTAGGAGAGACTATGGCTCCTTGGATTGGGATATAGTAGAGTTGGCATAGGTGGATGATTTTAGGGAACTAGTATACCTATGGGAACAAGTATTTCAACAAATTTTATTCCCGTAGATGAATGTCATCATTTTGGTTTAGGAATTTATCTTTACTCCAACAGTGGAGTTTCAATAGATGGCTAGGGGAAACTGTGCCTTTAATTTGGAAATCTCTGTCGACCAATGGGAGGTGGTCAATATCTAGGTGAGGAGTTTTTAGGGGTTTTTCATTCAGAATGCTTTCGGAAGCCGTAATTTGGTTTATTCTATTGAATTATTGTTTATCCAGCTTAAGAAGTAAGCTCAAGACTTCTGGAATAGTGCAAATGGTGAATACTATCTGTAGGAAAGGGATTTTGGATGAACAATGGGGTTCTTTTAGTTTGGTAAGGTTTTTTAATTAATTCAATTAATTAACCTTTCATAAACATTGTGAAGAGCTTAAGTATAGGTCTATTTTTGTTCCTTCAAGAATAACTAGAAAAACGACAATTAGGTGTGCAGATAGGGTTCTGTGGTAGCAGCAGAGGTTTCTGAGGCTTCAATTGTTTGTGTGCTGCTTGAAATTGAAGTTTGCAATGTCTTCTGGTTGTAAATGAGGTTAAAGTGGTTGAGCAGAGCTTCAAGGTCTAGAATTGGTTGGCAAAGGTTGCTTGGTAACATAATAATAATGAAAAGAGTGAAAAGGGGGCTTTTTTGGTTTTTAACCAACAACGGTTAACTTTTAGGCACGAGATTAATGTATGAATAGTATGAAGTTTCCTTTTACACAAGGAGGCAGTTTTATGGCATATCACACCAATTTTGAGTGGAGGGTGGTATTTTTGAGAGCACACGATATAACATGGGGTTGCCACGTAGCAAAATGATGATCGAGCAAAACCGCGAATCTCGTGTGCTTTTGGGATGCTAAATATCAGACGATGGGAGCACGCAATGTGGGTATGGGCCATTAGATCTGGAGGTGGGAGATCAGAGGGTTATAATGTGAAAGAGTTGCGAGGGGTGAGTTAGGGAGTAGGGTCGGGTTTAATTTAATTGTGTGGGGAAATAATATATTCAGCAGGTATTAAAAGGTGGGGAACATGGGTTATACGGCGGAGGGTTATAACCCATGTAGAATTTTTTTTGGGATCGGGAATATAATATGGTGGAAGGGTGAAATATACAAAGGGGTCTATTGTTATGAAGAATTTTGTATCTACGGATAAATATTAATTTCCTAGACAATAGCTATATCTAGAACAACAGTTTAAAGCACATTAATCTTTCTTTATAAACAATAGATAAGACAAAGAGAATGAGAGGACCTACTTGTACTTTTGCTTTCCTCATGTCTCCTTTATATCGATCTCGTCACTCTTTATTGTACTTAACATGCTTGAGAAGTACCTATAAACATCAACAAAAGACAAATAATTGATCAAAGAAAAAGATCTATTGATTACAAGTAAATAGAATCAAAAACATTCACACATATAAGCATCACATACCAAGATAAGCATATGGAAAAAGGTGCAAATATTTTATCGAATAGAAGTAAGAATTACAACCATGAAGCTTGATTCAAAGTCACTCCTTCATCTTTGGTTCCATCCACGTCACATCATAAGCATGACAATCCGGTAGCATAACGACACTTACAATAGTCTAAATTCTCAAACTAACATTATCTCCTTACAATCATCAAAGTCCAGCCCTTGATCACTTAGATGAGTGCTCAATTTATAGGAAGATGGAGGAGGGTTTTTCATCAATGAGGGTATTGAATGGTCTTCCAAACTTAGAATTAGTTCCATGAAGAGATGAGAGGATAGGAGGTATCTTAACTCATTCCTCATCCTAGCTCATAGTAGATGATAAGTGTGGGAATCTTCTATAAGGCTCGAGAAGATAAGAATATTCCCAAAAAACTATGTGATTTTTTCTTAATCTCTCCAAGCATAGGTCAAAGTGGGCCTAAGTGCTATGCGGAGCACCCTGGCATGGACTAAACTACTCTGCAGAACACCCTTGCATGGGCCTAACTACGCTGGTCAATCTAGAGGTCATTTCAGGATGTCTTGAGGCCATGAAACTGTCTGGGCATGTAACAACTAAAATTAGGGTTTAATGAGCCCTAAAACACTGATATGGAAGATGGGAGTGATGTGCCCAAATGGATCTATAACAGTTTCCCCCTAAAGCATGAAGTCGAAAAATGTAATGTTGAGTGAAATGCTTTACAATGTGATGAGGAGGTCCCGAAGTGGTTGGTGACCCGCATTGATTACATTACAATATCATGATATTTTGATTTTTTCTCATGAATTGATGAGGGAAGGCATACCCATGCTTAGCATATAAACTTTCATTACAAGTACATAGACAGTCGTATACAGATATAGACCCATGATCGGAATGACCATCAATGTAAAGCCACTGTACGGATGATTTGGTACATTTCCTGAAATCGCAACCTGGATGGATGAAACTATAATTAGGGTCTTCTATCTTTTTCAATCGTTTGCTCAAGTACGATTCTAACCATGTGAATATGTGTTATGAAGTTGAACATGGGAAGAAACTGTCTAATTACCAACCATTGAGGTGATCCATTAACAGATGCAAGAGAAATCAATGATAATGATAATGAACCTCAATATACTGCAGTACATTCTGCTTGGTGTGAATGGATGATTTGATGTTGAACACTATACAAAGTCTTTTGGTCGAAGGCCATTGATGTCAACCTATCGCTGGAAGTGAGAAATCTGCCATTGATGTATTCAAGCCTCAAGGTACTGGAAGGGTGTTTCCAAGTCAACTTCTTAGATAATGAGTTGATGTCGACAAGAAGTGACTCATCATAGGAGGGCCTTGATGTATCCCAAATCAATGACATGAAACGAGTGTAATGATTTTGGAGATGGAATTCGACTGGCGACACAAGGTTTAGGAATGGCGGTCATGAAAATGAAGGTTTACGGTATTGCAAAGGATGAATTTTAACTGAATAACTTCTCTTGAACATGTCAGCGACACTGAAATGAATTGGTAGCATTGAACCAAAATGAAATGATGGATGGTATGATAGACCAACAATATGATAACCATGAAGCTAATAAACCAACCCAAATAGTCATGGTAATGAAGTGAAAGTGTCATGTTCAAGAGTGCCCTGCTACCAAAAGTGGTTTTCCCCTTTTTCCATTTTCCCCAGTCTTTGCTGACTAGTACCTCTTTATTTTTATCAAGCTTGAGGAGGATAACATATGCCTGTTGTATAATTACACCCTTCACGTGAATCCATCGCTATGTAATGTTTTAACGAGTCTAGAGAAGGTGAAACTCGGTCTTGTCATGATCAACAAGTTTGTTGCTATTTGATGTTTTAACGAGTTTAACGACAAAGATAACTCGGTCCTTTTCATGTTTAGAGAGTTTGAAAAGGGACAAAAAGAAAACTCCACAAGTTATTTTTCACATATTTGTCTCTCAAGCCAGAAAAAGCGTAAAACAATATGAGAGAGAACCTATTGACCATGTTCGATCAATGTATTCCTTTTTCATAAATAATCTATCTCAACCTGAAAAAAGGTTAAGCTTATATTGAGTAGATTTCTTTTCCAATCTGTTAACGAGATGAAAAGGACAAGTGCTCGAAAATATTTTCATATTTAGAGAGTCTGAAAAGAGGTTAAAGAGGAATCCACTTTGAGGAACGAGTGGTTTCTAGGATATCAACTGGTTTCGGTGATGTTGGAACTTCTCAAAACATGTTGATTTCTGTGAAGAGGCTGGCTAATAAGACCACTCAATGCAACTGTTTATCAAAAATGGTAAAAGTGAAAGCGTATGATCAGTGAAGCAGATAGTGACGATGGAAGGAGAAGAACCAAGGCTCATCTAACAGAATAGGCTGATAAAATGGCAATCACAAGGGTTAAAATGGAGATGGGTTCATTTTTACACAAGCTTGAACCATAGGGAACTGTGCCTGGATTCAATTTCATGTTTACACAATCTTGAAATGACAAACTATGCTTGTATTCAATTTCATGTTTACACAAGCTTGAAATGAAAAACTATGCTTGGATTCAGTTTACATGCCCCCAACATAATGACTCGATACTAGGTGCGTGTCCCCCAAGCTTCTTTGAATTCACCGAAATAGACTACTCATGGCTATGAGGTGGATGGAATGAAGGTTCATTTACGAGATCAAGTGAAAGACTCGACTGGGATTTTACGAGATATACTCAAAGACTTGACTTGGAACTTTGCTCCAAGGGACCTTGTTTCATTTTTTAATGAGCTAGACACAAGACAAGGAACTTTGTTCAGATTCCTTGTTTCATTTTTTAACGAGCTTGACACAAGACAAGGAACTTTGCTCTGAGACCTATTTCATTTTTTAATGAGGTTGACACAGTAAAAGAACTATCCTCATATTCCTTGTTTCATTTTTTAATGAGGTTGACGCAAGACCAAGAACTATCCTCATATTCCTTGTTTCATTTTTTAACGTGGTTGACACAAGACAAGGAACTATCCTCATACCCTTTGTTTCATTTTTTAAACGAGGTTGACAGAAGACCAAGAACTGTCCTCATTGTCCTTATTCACGACTCATGAGAGGTCATGAATGGGAGAACAATGTTCTGGAAGGGATCATTAGAGAGGTCTGGTTCCAAAGCCCCCAATACATAATGTACAACATCACAGAATTGATCGTCTGTTGATGTAGGCATGGAACGTGTTGCCACATAATTGACCCGTGGCGGGGAAGATACAATTGGGACAAAATGACAACTTAGGGAAGATGGTTGACTGGAAGCCATGTTTGGACCAGGAAATGAATGTTGGTCAACAATGACAATTCTACCTTCATACGGGAAACATATCACTCGAAAGAGTGTTGAAACAATAGCTCCCATGCCACTTACATATTCATTCCCAAGAAGTAAATTGTAATCTAAAGGGCTTGGGACTACCATCACATTGAGATAAACAATTTTTCCTCCTAAAGTAATAGGAAACTGAGGAAGGATCCCTAATGGTTAACTAGTTAGATCCCCAATATGGTCGCTAATTTGTTATGAAGAATTTGGTACCTACGGATAAATACTAATTACCTAGATAGTAGCTATATATAGAACAATAGTTTAAAGCACTTTAACCTTGCTCTATAAACAATAGATAAGCCAAAGAGAATGAGAGGACCTACTTGTACTTTCTCTTTCCTCTTGTCTCCTTTGTATCGATCTTGTCGCTCTTTCCTGTACTTAACACGCTTGAGAAGTACCTATAAACATCAATAGAAGACAAAGAATCGATCAAAGAAAAACATCTGTTGATTACAAGTAAATGGAATCAGATACATTCACACATATATGCATCACATATACATATAAGCATATGGAAAAAGGTGCAAATACTTTATTGAATAGAAGGAAGAATTACAACCATGAAGCCTAATTCGAAGTCACTCCTCTAGCTTTGGTTCCATCCACATCACATCATAAGCATGACAATACAGCAACATAACGACACTTACAATAGTCTTAGTTATTAAACTAACATTATCTCCTTACAATCATCAAAGTCCAACCCTTGATCACTGAGATGAGTGCTCAATTTATAGGAAGATGGAGGAGGTTTTGTCATCAATGAGGGTATTGAATGGCCTTCCAATCTTATAATTAGTTCCATGGAAGAAGAGATGAGAGGATAGGAGGTATCTTAACTCATTCTTCATCCATTTTCAAGCTCATAGGAGATGATAAGTGTGGGAATATTCTAGAAGGATTGAGAAGATAAGAATATTCCCAGAACCCTATGTGAATTTCTCTTAATCTCACTCAGCGCAGGTCAAAGTTGGCCTAAGTGCTCTGTAGAGCACCCTGGCATGGACTCAACTGCTCTACAGAGCACCCTTGCATGGGCCTAGCTGTGTTGGTCCCTCTATAGTTCATTTCAGGATGTCTTCAGGCCATGAAATTGTCTGGGAAGAAGGCATTCAAAAGGTTGACTTTTTTAGGGCATGTAGCAACTGAAATTAGGGTTTGATGAGCCCTAAAACACTGATCTGGATGATGGGATTAATGTACCCAAATGGATCCATAAAATCTATAGGTTAGAATAGTATAAGGGTTGAGTTAAAAGAGTATCGGGGAGGCTTTTTTGAATGGGGTCTGATATATTATCCAAACTTAGGATAAGGGGGTTTTAGTGAGTTTAAATGGAAAATGGAATTTAATATTGGGGGAATGATTTTTAAAGGGTAATGTCTAGGGAAAGGTGTGAAATAAAGGGAAAAAATGTTAAAATGAAGGGAAAGGGTTATTACAAGGGGAAATGAAAAGGGAAGGGTCCTTTGGAACCAAGAAGGGGAAAACATTAGGGAATGAAAAATAATGAAGGGGTAAATAAAGGGAAATTAATAATTTATACATGTAAGGGGTTTAATGAAATGAAAGGAAATTAGTGAATGAGCTTTAGTGAATGTCCTTTCTCTTTGATAATTCCTACTGCACATGAAACACAAGATTAAACCTAATGAAAGTGCATTTGAGCTTGCCACCTTGTGCACTCCAAAACCTATTTTACCTACGCTTTATTTACCCTAGCATTTTCTCTTCATTCATTGGGTGCATTTGAGCTTACTGACCCTTTATTTCTTTTTCTTTGATAAGAAAGCTATCTAATTCTAACCTTATAACTTCCAATGGCTCAGATTGAACTGATGAGCTCATTATTATTCTCTACCTAACTATTGATCTGCAAAGATTAAACAGTTTGGCTAGATCTTTATTTCTCTATCTATCAAAATGAAATTTAAAGCATGAATGGATCAAGATTAAACTATTTGACCATCATGGATTGTGGCATTTTTGACAAGCTGCACACAATCTTATTTTGCAAAGGCTGAGTAAAACCTAGTGGCATTTGAATTTACATCACGTTCAAAATCTATTTTTTTATATCTTTTGGTGGGGTTCATATTTTATTTTATTTTTTGATCCTTTTCTTTTAGTCCTTTGATTTTTCTTTTAGGAATTACCCTCTTTACATTTTTTATTTTTAATATAGGAAAACGTTTTGCAGAATGAAAAAGTATGTACACTATTACAAGACTAATCATAGGTAATTCAAAATTATGAGTCCTATTATTATAGGACCCTAATAATGGCTCCACATGGGGATGTCATTTCCTGGTGAAATGTCAAGAACTTTAAGATCAATATCCTTTGAAACTTTGACTATGATTTCCTTGTAACTGCTTCTCTGCGATCTTTTATTCATACATATGATGCTGCACCTTTCAAAGCTTAGGGCCTTTTCTTCAGGCTTCAACTTCAAAAGATAATCATCCAATCCAATCTAAACTTTGCAATGTTATGTACAATGAGCAAAGTAAACATATGAACTAATGTTAACCTGGGAACAAATAATGCTTCAACATTCTAACATTGACTGGTCCACCTGGTAGATCTGTTCGGTCTAATTTCCTCAAGAAAAATGCATTGTTACCTTTGTAACCATAAATGATATAAGGGCCTTGCCATAGGAAATCAAATTTACCATGTTTACCCATTTCTTCTTTTCTAGAATCCCATTTGAGTACTTTCTCATCTATGTAAAAATCATCAACTTTGGTTTTCTTGTTAAAAATATTTTTGATTTTATCTTGGATCGCTTGGGATTTGACATAGACTTCTTCCCTGGTTTGCTACAAATGTATTGTCTGATTTATCCTCCTTTGGATATCATTTGATTCTACCTACAGTTCTTGAATCATTTTCATCACTGGTACTCCTAAAGAGGATGGAAAAACAACATCCTTTTCATAAACTAGTCGATAAGGAGATGTACCAATGGACTTTTTTCTAGTGAGTCTATCTACCCATAAGGCATTAACCAACCTTTTTTTCCAGGTCTTCTTGTTGTCTTCTAACAATTTCTTGATGATATTAACAAGGCTTTTGTTGGATGATTCTACAAGCCCATTGCCTTGAGGGTGATAGGTAGTGGAATGGCCAAGGGTAATGTGATATCTATTACAAAAGTCTACCATTTTCTTGGATTTGAAAGCAGCTGCATTATCAGTAATGAGCTTTTGTGGGCATCCAAATCTTGAAAGGATATTGTTTTCAAAGAATGAGATGATGAAAAAATCCGTGGCTTGTCTAGAAGGGATGACATCTATCCATTTAGTAAAGCAATCAGTGGCTGTCAAAATCCATTTATGTTGGGTTGAGGAGGATGGGTGAATTTCACCAATGAAGTCTAGACCCCATTGCTGAAATGGCATTTCTGTGGAGATGGGTTTGAGGGGAAAAGGTAATAACTTTTTCTTGCCTTCAAATATTTGACATTTGTGACAGGAGGTGAGATATTTCTTGACGTCTACAAAAAGGGTGGGCCAATAAAAATCTACCCGTAAAATCTTATCAGCAGTTGTTTTCCAGTATATGTGTCCTCCATAATCTCATGCATGAAATTATTGCATAATTTTTTCTGCTTCATCTTTTAATAAAAAATTCAACAAAATTCCACCGTTATCTTTCCAAAATAAAGCATTGTCTATGATATAATATTTCATTGATTTCATTTTTAAGAATCTACCTTTAGTTCTAGATAAGCTAGGAGGAGCTTGTAAATTTAGTAAAACAAATATGATATCTGTATACCAAGGTGAATCTAAAAAAGCTTCACTGATTTGTGGAGTCATCATCTCTTCCTGATCATCTAGAGCACCAATGAAATTTATATCTAAGGCCTAACATTTTGATTCATCCATGATTTTAGCTAAACCTTGGCCTTTGATTAGTTTTGTGGGTTTTATTTCAATATCATATTCCAAAATAGCAACAATCCATTTGCCTCTCTTTCCTTCAGGCCCATTCTATGTTAGAATGTCCTTTACTACTGAATTTGGAACATATGCAACGATGTGTGAGTATAAAATGTACACTCTAAAATCTTTAATAGCCTTCACTAAAGCAAGTGCTTGTTTTTCCATTATATTATACTTTAGTGTAGCATCTCTCAATGATTTGCTGGAGAATGCAATAGGCTGCTCATAACCTTGATCATTCTTTTGCAACAAGACTACTGCAATAGTATGTTCTATAGCAAAAGAAAAAATTATAAAATATTTTTAGAAATCAAGACTTATGAGGATAGGTGTTTTAGTAAGGGCTTCTTTGATTGCCTCAAGAGATTGCTTAGCCTCTACTGTCCACTTAAGTGTTGAATCTTTCTTTAACATGCTAGTAAATTATCTAATTATTTCTGCTAAGTTAGAAATGAATCTTCTAAGAAAATTTATTTTACCTAAGAATGATTGTAATTATTTAATGTTCCTAGGGTAAGAGATGTTTAGGGTTGCCTCTATTCTAGCTGGATCAATTCTAATTCCCTCTTTTGAAATTATGTGTCCCAAGATTTTACCTTCTCCTAGCACAAAGAGTGTCTTTTTGGGATTCAAAGAAATGCCAAATTTTCTACATTTAATAAAAAAATCAATCCAAAAGGCATCTTCAAATACACGAAAGTACCCCAAGGAGTGGTAGATGCAGTATTTGCTTGATCCTCTGGCTGAAATAGGATTTGGTTGTATCCAGAGAATCCATCAATAATGGCAGAAGTGTCCTCAGATATGTGCTGATCTGGGCATATCCCTTCTTCCTGAAGGGCCTGGCGAATAGATCCCTCATCCGAGCACGGTCTCCATGGCCTGCCGGAATTGTCTCTTCCTTCCGTAGATACTTTCTTCCTGTGTAGGGTTTTTCAGTATAAACCCCTAACTTTCAGCATTAGGGTTCCGTCTAAAGAAGTAGTTGGATATCTGTTTCTTAAGTAGACAGTTGTATGTATTGCTTTTGCCCAATATGTTGGACTTAACCTCTTAAAAGTTAACATGGATCTCGCCATTCCTAACAAGGTGCAATTCATTCTTTAGACTACTCCATTTTGCTGTGGAGTGTAAACATTAGTAAGATGTCATCTTATGCCATTTTCACTGCATTAAGTTTTGAATTCATTTGAAGTGAATTCTCCCCCATTACCCATCCTGAGAGTACCTATCTTTTCTTTGACTTCACTTTCAACAAGTTGGCGAAAAATTTTAAACTTCTCAAATGCTTCTGACTTGTTCTTCAAAAAGTAAACCCAAGTCATTCTACTTAAATCATCAATGAATAGTAAGAAATATTTGCAACCACCAAATGAAGTTTGTAGTGGCCCACAAACATCACTGTGAACTAGTTGTAGTTGCTTGTTTGCACGCCATGAACTTGTTGGAAAAATTTCTCGACTTTGTTTGCCATAAATGCAAGCTTCACATTTGCATTTTCCCTTTTGAAAGTGGGAAGTCCTTTAACCATTCCTTGTTTCTGCAATTGAGAAAGACTCTCAAAATTTAAATTTCCATATCTTACATGCCATAGTCTTACAGGTGAAATACCTGTAGTCACTGCCCCTGCAAAATTAGAATGCCTTGGAATAACTATCCCTTTCATCCGTAACAATTTTCCATCTTCATATCCTGTCATGACAGTTTTCAAACTTTTCTTAACTAAATTAATCTTGACTAAACCATCTTCCATAATCACCTAATGTCCTGCTTGTCAAATCGTGACTAAAGAGAGCAAATTTTTCTTAAATGTTGGTACATACCATACATTGGAAATAATTTTTTCTCCAATGCCAGGGAGAAAAACTTTAACTGCTCCTTTTCCATAAGGAGTATGTTTTGTATCATCAGCAAGAAAAATGGAATTAGGTTGGCAATCTTGAAAATTCCTGAAAAAATCACGTCGACAAGTCATGTGCTGAGTTGCGATAGAATCCAAGATCCAGGCATATTCATAATCACTTCTAAGATGGGATGAAAGTTGTGATACTGGTGAGGAAGTAAAAACATATTCTGAGTTATCTTCATCTTGATCATTTGCAAATTGCACTGAATGCTGCTGAAACTTGGGAATTTTATTAAGTGAAGTTCGACAATCTTCAGCATAATGGCCAACTTTGTTACATCTTTGACACACAATTTAACTTAAGTCTCTTCCTCTTCCTGAAGATTGTCCTCTACTTCTGCTTTGACTTCTATGTTGAGATTGTTCTCTACCTTGATTATTATTTCCTTGTCCTTGAAAATTGCCTCTTCCTTGGTTGTTTTCTCTACCTTGAAAATTACTCCTTCCTGCGCTGTTGCCTCTGTTAAAGTTGTTTCCTCTACTTTGGCTTCGACCTCGACTTTGTACATTATGTGCTGCTTGATTCTGATTCCCTCTGCCTCTGCCTCGAGAACTGTCTGCTAATGATTTACTAGTGCTGGCCTCTATGAGAAAAACATCTTCACCTACTTTTCTTCTTCCCAAAAGTTTTATCATGTTGGGTCAACATTTCACATAGCTCATCAAACTTTAGTTTCTCTAATTTCCCAGTTAGTTGTAGAGTCTCCAAAAAATGTGTGTAGGAAGAAGGAAGTCCAGCAATTACAATTGTGACCATAAAGCTATCATCAATTGCTGGAAAACCAGTATTAATGATTTCCTGCGTAATATTCTTAAGTCTTGAGATATATTCAAGTACATCACCTCCTTCAGTCAATTTTTGTTGTAACAATTTTAATTGTAGATCAACTTTCTTTGATTCAGGCTGAGTATTGAATAGGTCTTTAAAAGTTTTCAAAGCAGACCATGCATCTGTAGCATTTCCTATATGGACATACATTTCATAATTCACGGAGATTGAATAAGAGCTAAGGCTTCAGCATTTTTAACTTCCCATTTTGCTAGAGTAGTTGCATCTGTGGGTTTATTCAGCTTAATATCTCCATCACATATACCCTGCCATAATTCATTGTAAATGAGATTGCCTTCGATGAGATGATGCCATGTTTTATAAGATTTTGTGCCTTCAAGTTTGTCAGAATTAGAAAACAAATTAATCAACTTAAACATTGTAGTGTTAAGACTTCACACCACGAATCAAGCTCCAAAAAAATCAAGATGCGTAACACAACAACAACACACGACGCAAAAAATGAACTATCAGGGCTTGGCCTTGACCCTCAAATAGTCGTCAAAACAGGAGAAAATTGACTGAGCTTTGCACTTGGCTCTAGTCAATTTCTCAAATTTTTACAAGGCAACTTTCAAAATTTGACTTTTACAATGGTGCATTTGCACAATCTAGTAAAAAGCATTATCCCCCCTCAAATTCAAATTACTTTGAGTCACACTGTCACTCCATAAACAAATTTAAAAAACAAAAAACTCCTTATTACTCCAAAAAAAATAATACCCTTATTACTCCAATTAGAAAATATTACAAAAAAAGAATTCTACTTATTTCTCCAAATTCCTCCCAATCTACCACAAAGAACTTCCTTATCTCTCCAAATATGATTTCATTTACAAATCACAATTAAAAAAAAAAAACAATTATAATATGAACAATTTGCTTCAATGATATATTGCAAAAACCTGGTTTCAGCGCTTTCAATTGCAGATTGTGATGTTGGTTTTAGCGTTGGCATTGCTGAATCTATATTTCAGAAAACACTGTTCCAACACGTTGGAATGAATGCCGCTGTCAAACAATGATTTTAAAGTTGCTTTCAAACGTTGTCAAACACATTTAATGCTGGTTTTGCAGAATCGATGCGAGAATCCACTTTAGAAAATTTCTGTCAAACACATTTAATGCTGGTTTTGCATAATCCACTTTTGTCAAACACATTTAACGTTGGTTTTGATATTTTAAAATGCTGTTTGGAATGTAAAATGTTTGAATCGGTGTTTGTACGTTGGTTCTTATTGCTGAAGGATGTTGGTTCAAATGCTAGACCACAAAACGCTGAATCGATGCCAAACCACTTATAAACCATGTATAAATTGATGCTAGAATGCTCAACGCATGGGATTTGAGCATAAACTGATGCTAGAATTCTCAACGTAGGGGATTTGAGCATAAATCGATGCCAGAATGCTAGAATGAACTTGGAGATTTGGAAACAACTGCCAAATATTATGATATAGAAAGATTAGAAACTGATTGGAATGGCATAATCGATGTAAACCATTCTCATGAAAATGCAGAATCGATTTGAATGTTTTGAAAGGACTTTAAAAACAATTAAAATATACAATGCTGTCGCTTTTTTTTTGTTTTTATTCACTCAAACAATTTGAAAAAGTCACACAGATTTTCATTTGCTGCTTTAAAAAATGATTTTAGAATTTGCAGATCTAAAATCAATAATTTTTTTTTGCAAATTTCATACCAATCTTTTGCTGATCACTTCAACGGAGTTGAGTTTTCCATGATCTGATAGAGCTAGAATCTCCTCCTCACAACGTTACCGTGGCTTTGATACCACAATAATGGCATAAGTGTCCTCAGACACGTAATTTTATTAATTAGAAAAAATAATTACATAATTGATTTTGCAAGAGTTTACACCCGAACAACCAAACACTTGCAATGAGCTATTTATAAGCTCCATGTCCTAACTACCTCTAATTATGGATCACTTATTAAATAACAAGTGTCCATTTACAATAAATGCTATTCAAACCAACTAGCTAACAAATCTCCTAAAATAGAGCCTAAGATACGACACATTTGGAGAGTCATATCTTATTACAACAATATACTAATTCTAAATGTCTCCATTAAATAATTAAACATTTTAGAATAATAATTATTAATTTAATTTCTTAAATTAATAATTATTTTATTTCAATTTTATAACCTATGATAATAATTTATTTTTGGATCATCTAACAATCAAGTAATGAAATTCTGGAAAAACCCACTACCCTCTGGAGAATGTGATCCATTTTATGAAGGGGATAATTATCCTTTAGTGATACTTTGTTCAAGTTTCTGAAATCAACACAGAGTCTGATTTCTCCTGTTTTCTTTCTTGTGGTGACTAAATTAGAGACCCAATCTGAATATATAATAGGTGCTATGATTTGTGCCTCATACATCCTTTTAACTTCTTTTTTAATCAATGGCATAATAACTGGATTAATTCTCCTAAGATTTTGTTTAAAGGGTTTCTAATCTTCTTTGATGGGCATCTTATGTTGAATAATGATGGTGTCATAAGACTTGAGGTCTTCATAACTCCATGCAAAGACATCTTGAAATTCTTTAAACAAACTTATGTATTTCAGCTTTTCAGGTGGAGGTAATGCTTTGGATAATTTAATGAGCTTAGGTTTTTCTTATGTTCCTAGGTTACATTCTTCTATGTCTGATCTTAAAGGCTCCATTTTTGGTTTTCTAGCTACAACATTTGAATCAAACAAATCTTCTAATGGGACTAATCCCTTAGGAAAAAAGTTATTTTTAAGATTTAAAATCTCAAAATCATCATTAATTATTTCTTCTATTTCTACTTTTCCTAAGTTATCTATTTCTACTTTAATGAATTTAGTGCGTTTATCTACAACATTTATATTTATCTCACCATGTATGATGTCATCTACTATACAATTAGTATCTTTGTTACAGTTTTGGAATTCTCCCTCAGCATTCATAAAATCATAGATTTGAGAATCTTGTGAAAAAATCTGCCAATATTTTAGATTATTAGGTATAACAGGGTCATGTCTTACCTCTTCAGTGTACTGGTGATTGGGATGAAAGGGTAATCTGCAAATGCTAGCAAAGGTAGCCAAACTATGAGCTTGCATGTTCTGTTTCCTAGGAATAACAACAAAATCAATTTCAAGAAGTTCTTTAATCAGATCTAGAACAATTTCTTTGTATTGGCTAAGTCTAGGATTATTCACAAAATACTCTCCTTTAATTTTTTTATGACCAATTCAGAGTCTCCCATGATAGAAACTCTCCCCAAGATTTCTTACAATTTTCAATCCTAAGATTAAAGCTTCATACTCTACCATGTTGTTTGTGCATTTAAAGTTTAATCTAAAGGCATGACCTTCAGAATGATTATTTTCCATATTATGAATCCAAAATCCTGCACCTACTCCTGATATGTTCACTAAACCATCAATGTCTAAGTGCCACCTAGATTCATGAAATATATTTTCACCGTCAGGTGCTTTATGTTCTTGTTTGACAACTTTGTTATTGTCCTTTTCAGTGTCTAAATTACATAAAATGAAATAATCCATATCAGAATGTATAGAATAAATAGGATAGTTCTATGGTTTATCTGTACTACTGACCATGTATTTCATTAAAGTTTCTCTATAAAGATTTTTGGGCTGACCAAATACTGAAATTGTGGCATAAGACATGTCTAACTGTAGGGATCCCTACAATTTTGCTCCCATTAGTGAGACAATAGCATTCCATACTTTGGAGGGATGTCAACAACTACAATATCCATGAAAATACTCTTACTTGGGTATTGAACTAGAGTGACATAAAAGTCTTTTATTAGGCCCAAGCACTTGAATTTACTAGAATCAAAAGAGAAAAGATATTTGTATGGTCTAGTTATATCTAAATCCAATGTTTCCATGATTTCTTTAGGCATTAAATTGTGAGATGCTCCTGAATCTAACATAGCATTGTGTAAGATTTGATCATGAATAGTAAAGGTAATGTAGAATGGAGGAACACCACTTTGTTCATGTTTTCCATTTACCTTAAGACCAAAATTTAACTCTGGTTTATCATCATTTAGATTAACAAAGTCTTCTCCTTCATCTATATTCAGTGTTTCAGTGATTTGGGCTTTGTAGGAATAATTTTTTATCAATTCTGTCAAAGGAATTGATATTTTTAATTTGGAAATTTCATTTAGGATATTAAATAGAGTCTTTGTTTTGCCTAATTGAATGACTTCCTCCTTGGCAATAAGAGTTTGTGTAGTTTTTTATTTCTTATCTTCATTTGGTAATTTAGTTTGTGTTTGAGTATCCATTGTTTTACTATTTTCAATTTTTTGTTTTGGAACAGTTTGGGAAGTAGTTGAAATCTGAATATCATTTGAAGCTTGAGTATCCTTTGTAGTTTTAACAATAGCTGATTTTTGAATATTAGCTAAAGTAGTATCTGTAATGTCTACAATTTTTGGACTGGCTGCAATTTTTGGAGTGAAAGTTTTTTCGGTTTCCCTAGAGAGAATTTGCAGCACTTTGGTTGCAGGAGCTCCCACTATTTTCTTGGTTTGAGTTTGGAAAATTTTATTAGTAGGAACTTCTGCGTTTTTCTTACTCCTAAGGTTATATTGCTTATGAACTTCATTAATGGAAAATTCATAACCTTGTTTATAATCAAAGGACTCTCCAGATTGCAACTGTAATTGTTGTAACATGCATAATTCTTGTTCTTATTGGGTAGGAAAAATAATATTACCATCATTTTTTCCCATTAAGTTAATCCGAGTGTCTTCATCTTCTTCATTTTGGTGAGAACTTTTAGCATATTTTTCTTGAAAAGGTGGTCTAATCTATTGATCAGGTGGCCCTTCTCTAGGTTTACCAGTGTTGGGATTCTTCCTAAAGATTGGATTTCTTATTTGAGGACCTTGTTGTTGATTATCCCATTGTGTTTTTCTTTCCATAATTTCTAATATATCCACTAACTTTTCTAAAATTTTAGCCAAAGTATCTATCTTAACATTTGATGTGGATGGCTCTTCCTTAATGGTAACTCTCCTTTCATTCCTCATTCTAGCTCTTTTAGCCAACAAGTTAGCTTCTACACTAACTATCACTTTTCATTTGTTCTAAAGTTGGATGGTTTCTTTCTGTCAATTGATAAGACATATCAGTGTCAAAACCATCAGGAAATTTAATTAGTACTGAGTCTGGTGGAGGTTTGATATTTGTAGGGATTGCATTGTAAATATTGTTAAACCTAGTATAATAGTCTTGAACATATTCATTAGGAGCTCTTCTAATGTTTTCATATTCAAATAATACTTGTAAATTATTTTCTTCCTTTCCCATCTATTGATAAACAATCTATGGGAAAGCAGGTAAATCAGCAATATGACTAGCAGGTAAACCTTTAAACCATTTATGGACATCTCCTACCAGTGTTTGTGCAAATAATCTCATTTGTACATATTATTAATCAATTTCATGTAATTCAAATTAATCATTCATTTTATTTACATGTTGTTGTGCAATATATTGGCTAGTACCATCAAACTGAAATATTTTTCTCTAGTAGTCTTGGGGCATGGCATGTACTTGCGCCGGTAAGGTCAAAGGAGTATATCTGGCAACCATGGCTAAGATTCTAGATTGGCTAGGAGATAAAGTGGTAGTGCTTGAAGATGAACTTGAAGGGCTTACAACTAAGCTTGAAGTGTTAGAAAATGAAGTTGGAGTATTTGGGGATGGAAATAAAACTCTGGGTTGAAGAGGAAGCTTGGGGACAAATGATTCTGTGGAATGAAGTGTAGTGGAAATAATATATGAGGTGGTACTAAACAAAGATGAATTTATAGATTTTGAAGGAATGGTAGAAGGCATAGGAGTAGCAGCAATTAGGAAGGTAATTCAACTGACTGTTGAAAATAATTTTCATCTATGTGTCTTATCAAATTTGAGGTTAAAGCATCAATTTTGTCAAAAGTGTCTAGAACATGTTGATCTAAATCAGGATGAATAGTATTCTTCTTTGATTCAATAAATTGAGTAAAATTAGGATCTATTATAGTATCATGGATTGAAGTTTCATATTTGGTACAAAACAATGAATGCTCAAATGATAAATCAAAGTAAAGATCCTCTAAGTTTGATAACTATTTAGGAAGTAAATTTTCTTTGGTTAGCTACCTAATGCTATCTTGACTTTCTACTTTATTGTTTTTTCATAATATTTTGTCTCGATTATCAACAATTATAGCAGGGTTTGGATCTAGATATGCCCTGGTATAGTATGTTCTTTTGGAAGCCAGAATTTTAATTTTTAATTTTTTAATGAAACCTTTGACAACCCTAAATGGCCTTAAGGTGCAAAGATGAGATTTACGATTTCCTTTAAGTTTTATTGAACTAAGGACTCGTTCCCTAGTATGGTCTTCACTATGTTATCACTCTAAAATTTCCCTAGGGTTGTCATGTTGTGTTTAAAGAAATGATAGAGGTAACCACAAACCTACTTTTGAGATCAGGATCTAGCCTTCCTAATGCTCAGAGAGGGCTCTCTCTTAATGATTTAACTTTTTTGAGTTAATTGATTTTAGGTTAGTTATTTAAGCTTGATTGGGTTTTGATTTGATTTGGTGGTGGAATCACTGATTCAGATGGATAGATAAAGGTCTTTTTACCATTGGGCCATGGAGTCCAAATGTTAGGAAAACAAGACTGAATCAAGCTCTAAAGATAGTGTTCACAGGGAAAGGTAGCTGAGTAAATTTAGATCTTTTGGTTAGATGGTGAAGTGGTTTTTCAATCGAGGTCAAGGAGAAGTTAAGGATTCCTCAAACTGGATAGTGAGGGAAATGAAAGAGGTCAATTGAAACTAGGGAGCAATGAAGAATTACCTACTCTAGATATTAGAAGAAAACATAAAAGTGAATAACGGTTCAAGACACAGTGTACTTAAACAAATTCTGTAGTAAAATTCCAGTTATTTCATTCAGATTGGAAAAAAAATGTATTCTTGTGAAATACTTAAGAAAATAACAATTTGAAAAATGAAAGATACTTCACTGAAGTGGTTCAACTCATGAATCCTATAATGCAATTCCTTTATTACTCAGTCCATTCTGCTTATTTGAAAATGTTACAATAAACCCTCAGGTTTTCAGATCAATATAACTAAAGAAATGTTCAACAATCCACACTCTATACTTCGAATTATGAAGTATTTATACAAAAAACAGTTACAAAATATCCTAAACTGTTTTAGGAATTATTCAAGGAAAATAAAATATCTTCATGTAAGAATATAGAGATAGTTAGGAGACTAAAAGGCTGTTGTCCCTTCTTTTACTAATTTGTTGTTTGCAGTTTTGATCTTTTGCTACTTTCTCTCTTTGGCTGTTGCTCTATGCTGGATGTCCTTTTACTCTGCTCTTTGGTTATTTCTCTATGTTGGATGTCCTTTTAATCTGCCCTTTGACTGATACTTTTCATATTTAAACTCTATTTTTCATCCGATACTCTTTGACTTAGTTGATCTGCTGTTTTTCTTTCACTGCTTTGTATTCACTGATTTCCTTGCATTTTCATAGTAAATCATTCAACTTTTCCCAAGTCTTTGTATCTGGTAATTTAATATTTACTATTCTTCTGTAGACTTCATTAGTTTCTGTGTATTTTGCAAAGGTGGGCTTGTTTACAAAAAGATGTTTTACCTCATGATGGAGGGAAAAGAGGTTCTCAAAATTCTGGCAAAGGACCTTTCTTGTAGGCATCCCTTTCATAGAGGAATTGTTGGCTTGTTCCTTTGCCAATTCTTTGATTTTCTTATCATAGTCTTCATGTGGCATTAACCTGTCATTAATCACCAATGGGTTAGGTAGACCTTTCTACCTCAAAGCATCAAATTTCACCATAAAACTGCCTATTTCTAGCTCCATTGTTTGGAATTTATCCTCAAGTTGTGTCATCAGGTTCCTCTTGGTGATTACATTATTTACCTCTAGTATGGTCCCAATTTTGTCAGTTATTCCAAGCTCCTATAATTCTTGAGGCTTCTTCTGGCATATTTCCAAGTTCGGCTATAACCCTTTGAATTGCCTCACCAACCTCTTTGACCAAATAATTTTCCTCAAATATCACCTATATAGATGGCCAAATATCCTTGACTTAGTCAATGATATTGGCCCATAAAAGTTGTTTTGCTTGGGCTAGTGGCTCTTTCAGTGTCAATTCCTTCTCCAACTTTTGTATCCTTTCATTCAACCTATTTGTCTTTTGAACTTCATTCTTATGCATGATTTGAGCCAATTTCTTCTCATCCTCTGGAATTTTTATTTTTTCCTTAAGTCTATTTATTTCAGTGGTTTGGATGGACATATCCTCCATGGCTTTGACCAGTTTAACTACTTCATCACTAGGATGAGCTGTTGTTGTTGTTGAACTTGCCGCTGATGTAGTTGGAAGTGATGTAGCTAGTGTTAGAAAATTATATATTACAGAGCAATGGGACACATAGAATATTTCATAAATATAAACACAGAAAATGAGAGACACAGATATACATGGTTCACCCAGTTTGGGCTACGTCCACCCCGAATAGCCAATCCTTCTTTTCTATTATCCAGCAAAAAGAAGAGACAAAACCTACAGTAGATCTGTTGTAATATCCTCTGTTTTCTCTCACACTCTCACCTCTCTATTTCTTGCTCGGAGAATACACATCTATTACACAACCTCAATACAATGCCCTCATACAAAGAGAGGGGTGTCCTTCTAGGGAAAAAAACCCTAAACTAAACATAAGTTCTACCGTCAGATCACCTGTCTAATGAATGGCCTAGATTGACTAGAAATTACTATACTTTTACAAGGTAATTTTACATCTGTTTTTAGCTTCAGGGGCACTGCCCCTGAAACCCCTGCCGGGGGACCGATGGCCCCTGGACCCCCCAGTCGGGAGGGATCGGCCCCCTCGAACCCTCGTGGCGGGGACAAGTTCCCCCCCTCCCCTGCACCCCCGCCGCGTGGAGGGGTGTACAAACTTCATGGGGTATACATCCAGTTGAAACAAATACCTCTAAATAATCATGCTTCACACCCAACAATCTCCCACTTGGAGAATGAATGTAGCAACTCCATCACTACTTCATTTGCTGGACAATGACTCCTCTTTGGACCTGGCTGTTTCACATCTTCATCATCATCCTTGAAGACCAATTGAAACTGAGCATATTCTCAGTTTCTCCTTGATTACAACTTTTGTTAGCATATCTGCAGGATTCTGGCTAGTGTGTATCTTTTCCAGCTTCAACTCTCCATCTTCCAACACTGATCGTATGAAATGGTACTTGAGCTATATGTGTTTAGTCCTGGAATGAAATGTTGAGTTCTTTGCAAGATGAATGGCACTTTGGCTATCACTTTATAATGTGCCCATATCATGCTTCTTACCCAATTCACCCATAAACCTTTGTAACCAAATCATTTCTTTACTAGCCTCTGTAGCAGCAACATACTCCGCTTCTGTTGTTGAAAGTGCAACAACACTTTGGATTTTTGAAACCCAACTGACAGTTGTTCCACAACATTAAATACATATCATGTAGTGCTCCTCCTGTTATCTCTTTCACCTGCCATATCTGCATCAACATATCCCTGTAGAGAAATGTTTGAACCACCAAAGCATAATGCTTGATCTGTGGTACCTTTCAAATATCTGAGAATCCATTTCACTGCCATCCAATGTTCCTTTCCTGGATTGTTCATGCACCTGCTTACAACTCCCACTGCATGTGCAATATCAGGCCTTGTGCAGACCATTGCATACATTAAGCTTCCAACTGCTGATGCATATGGAACTTTAGACATATAATCCACGTCTTCTTGGGTCTTTAGGCACATTTCCTTACTAAGTTTGAAATGGCTATCAAAAGGTGTACTAACTGGTTTTGCATTGTGCATGTTAAATCTTTTCAACACCTTTTGTATGTACTCATTCTGAGACAATGTTAATTTACGATTTTTCCTGTCTCTAGTTATTCTCATACCAAGGATTTGTTTTGCAGCTTCCAAATCCTTCATTGCAAATGAATTTGCCAATTTTCTTGTGAGCACATTTATTTCCTGCATGTTAGGTCCTGCAACAAGCATGTCATCTACATACAATAACAATATAATATAGCTGCCATCATTTTGCTTTTTCAGATAAACACAATGATCAGAGTGACATCTAGTATAACCTTGTTCAGACATAAACTTGTCAAGTTTTAGATACCACTACCTTGGAGCCTGTTTTAAGCCATACAAGCTCTTCTTCACCTTGCACACTAGTTTCTCCTTCCCTTTTACCTCATATCCTTGTTGCTGCTGCATATATATCTCTTCCTCCAAATCCACATGTAGAAAGGTTGTCTTTACATCTAAATGCTCAAGATGCAAATCTTCAACTGCTACTAGACTTAAAATAGTTCTGATTGAAGTCATTTTAAAATAGGAGAAAATATTTCATCAAAATCAATACCTTTCTTCTATGCAAACCCCTTCACCACAAGTCTAGCTTTGTACCTTTGTTTTCCTCCATATTCTTCCTTCACCTTGTAAACCCATTTATTCTTCAATGTAGTTTTTCCTACAGGAAACCTGACTAAGTCCCAAGTCTGGTTATGCATTAAGGAGTCCATCTCTTCTTCCATGGCTAGCTCCCACTTCTTCCTGCTTTCAACTTGCATTGCTTCTTCTTAACATTCGGGTTCACCAGAATCAGTCAACAATAAATAATATAATGAAGGAGAGTATCGTTCAAGGGGTATACTTATCCTGGTAGATCTTCTAACACCACTTTCAGGTGTTTGGGGTGCCTTTTGCTATTGTGGTGGTTTCTATTGTTGTGGTTGTTTATTATTATTATTTTTCAGGCACCTTTACTTTTTCAGTGATCTCATCAAGAACTGTGTATTCCTTATTTTCTTTTTCCTGTTTCTTTTCCTGCAACTGATTCTTATACAAGACCTTTTCATTGAATATTACATCTCTGCTCCTAATGATTTTGTGATTTTCGTAATCATATAAGTGATAACCAAAATCATTAACACCATATCCAATAAAGGTACATTTCTTTGACTTTGCCTCAATCTTTGTTCTATTTTCTTTATTAATATGGACAAAGGCCTCACAATCAAAAGCCTTAAAAAAATAGTAGTTTACCTTTTTACTTGTCCATGCTTCCTCTGGAACACCACCATCCAAGGAACTTGAAGGCCCTCTGTTTATTCAATAAACAATAGTATCTACAGCATCTGCCCAAAATTGTAAAGGAAATCCTGCATACGATCTCATGCACCTTGCATGCTCCATGATTGTTCTGTTCATCCTTTCTGACACACCATTTTCTTGTGGTGTTCTTGAAACTGTCTTCTCTCTGTGAATTCCATGCTCTGAACAGTACCTATCAAACCCTTTGCTGCAATATTCACCTCCATTGTCTGATCTGAGACACTTCAATTTCTTTCCTGTCTCAATCTCAACCAAAGCTTTTAGTTTCTTGAAAGTATCAAATACATCAGATTTATTCTTAATACAATAAATCCAAGTTTTTCTAGTTGCATCATAAATAAAAGTAACATAATAACGAGAGCCACCAAGGGATGATACCTAAGCAAGTCCCCATACATTTGTATGCACAAGCTCTAATTTTTCACTCTTCTTTTCTTTCCCAACTCTGATAAATCTGACTCTCTTCTGTTTTCCATAAATGCAATTCTCACAGAAGTCCAAATCAAACTTCTTCAAACCCAGCAACAAATTCCTTGAGTGAAGCATCTTCATCCCCTTCTCACTCATGTGTCTGAGGCTATGATGCCATAATGCTACATCTGCTCCTTTGGAAGTTAAAGCATTAACAGAGTTAGAAATACCATTGCATAAATACATTGTACCAACCTTTTCGCCTTTTTCTATTACCAGGGCTCCTTTGGTGACCTTCCAAGCTTTATCTGTGAAAGTTGTCACACAACCTTCACTGCCTAACTGCCCTATTGAAATTAGATTTTTCGCCAGATCTAGAACATGC
>APFE031181908.1:131552-156129 GCA_000404065.3 Pinus taeda
TAATATTTTTGAAAGAAAGAATCAAAGCATCTTGTAACACCTCACTTGTCACATTTGCTTCATGATTGTTTTCTTGCTATGCATCTCCTTCTTTTCTCTTTCGAGATCTACAGTCTTTCTTTAGGTGTCCTTTCTTTCCCCATTTCCAACACATTATCCCCGATCTGGAATTGGATCTTCCTTTCCTTGATTTTCTGTGATATCCTGAGCTCTTTCCTCTTTCCATTTTTCTTCCCCTAGACTCTACACTTTAAGCATTACCCGATGTCTCATCAGAGCTTTTCCGTCACATTTCCTCGCTAAGGATAGCACCGACAACATCATCAAGATTTAAAGTACTAGATCCAAAAACAGAGTTACTAATGGCCATTACTAAACCATTCCAACTTTCTGTCAATGAGCACAAGAATAACAGAGCTCTAACTTCATCATCAAAGTTTACCCCTATAGAACTTAACTGACTTGTAATAGTATTAAAATCATTTAAATGGTCTGCAACAGATCCACCTTCCGACGTCTTCATATTAAATAACCTTTTCATAAGAAATACCTTGTTTGAGGCCGAGGGTTTTTCATATAGTTTCACCAACGCCTTAATAAAACCCTCTGTTGTTGTTTCCTTCAAAATTTTGAACGCGACCAACGCCGCGAGGCACAACCGTACTGTTCCAAGTGCCTTTCTATCGAGAAGGTTCCATTCTTCATCTGTCATACCCGTTGGCATCTTTTTTTTTCCACCCAATGGTAGGTACAGATCTTTCTGATACAGATAATCTTCCATCTGCATCTTCCAAAATAAGAATTTTTGGCCATTAAATTTCTCGACCCTAAACTTACCATCTTCTACCATTGCTCCCACTCGAACAAGGAACCTTTCTTTCCTGCGAGTTTATCAGCCAAATAGACCTTCGGATCTGATACCAGTTGTTAGAAAATTATATATTACAGAGAAATGGAACACATAGAATATTGCATAAATATAAACACCAAAAACGCATAAAACCAGAGAGACACATATATACGTGGTTCACCTAGTTTGGGCTATGTCCACCCTGAATAGCTAGTCCTTCCTTTCTATTATCTTGAAAAATGAAGAGACACAACCTACAATAGATCCGCTATAATATCCTCTGTTTTCTCTCATAGTATCACCTATTTTTTTCCCACTTGGAGAATACACATCTATTACATAGCCTCAATACAATGCCCTCATCCAAAGAGAGGGGTTTCCTTTTAGGGAAAAAAACCCTGAACTAAACATAAGTTCTACCATTAGATCATCCACCTAATGAATGGCCCAGATTGACTAGAAATTACTATACTTTTACAAGACCATTTTTCATTTGTTTTTAGCTTCAGGGGTGCTGCCCCCAAAACCCCCGTTGGGGGATCGCTGGCCCCCGGACCTCCCAGCCAGGGGGGATCGACCCCCCCCATTCCCCCGCGGGGGGGAAAAGTGCCCCCCACACCCCCCCGTGTGGAGGGGTGTACAAACTTCCTAGGGTATACATCTGGCTGAAACAAAGACCTCTAAATAATCATGCTCTACACCTGATAGCTAGTGGAGCTGTCGCGGCCAATGAAGCTGCCAAAGTTGAAGGAGCTATTATAGTAACTGTGGGAATAGCAGTGGCAGTAGTTGTCTCAATACTGACTTGTTTTTCCTATACTAAATTTTCCATTTCATTCCCCATTTCTTTTAATTGATCATTTAGTTGAAGAATGAGGTCCATTATCTCATCTTTTTGGCTTTGGCTCTCTAGAACTTCCTTTATTGTGGATGTTCAGAAGGAGGAAACTTTAGCTGCTTCTTTAATGCAACAATGTCTTCATTTTTCTTCTTTATGAGATTTTCTGCTACCTTGATGTCATTTGGATTGTATCCAATCTCAATAACCAAGTCTTATAGTGACTTGATTCTATTATCCTTTGCTTGTGAGGATGATTTCTCTAGCTTAAATTGTGTTGTGATATTGTCTAGAGAATTTTGAAGTTTTCGTACACTCATGGCCTTATGGTCATCTTTGAGTATATCATTTCTCCTGCCTACTTATGAAATTCAATTTGATCAATAGGGTGATCATCCTTGGACGGAACTTTAAATTTTGTCTTCATGTAAACTACTGATGATTTAGGCTGCTGGACTATAGGCTACAAAAAGGTCATTTACATTTTACCAGTTTTAATGTCAAAAGTTGACATTAACCTATTTTGATTGCTAGGAGTCTGTTTGAAATATTGGGCATATGTTTCATCTTTTACTGCCTCATTTCTTAATTTGATCTCTTTATACTTCTCCTTTATGTCTTTTTCCTTATCCACCAGGTTTCTTGATGATGAGACCTCAATGCTAAGTTGTTTCTTAATACTCTGATTATTAGAGGTGGAAGGCTGATGAGTTTCCTTTGAAACTGATGGAGCTCTGCTCTCTCTGACCCCTATATAAGTATGCATGATTTGAAGTGTCTTAACTGTCTCAACTATCTCTTCTTGCTCATTGACATGATTTAGCTTGGGCTTCTTCCTGTACATGATTTCAAATCTATCATGCGTTGTATCTATGTTTGAGAAAGAACCCTCTTCTCTGGTCCTTTTTACATTCCTGTCCTACAGGGCTAGAGTATGCATAATGGAACTAGTATCCATCTGTTTCTCCATATCTATCAAGGTATTTTCCAACCATTATGATTGGTTGGCATATTTTTCAATGTCTAGTCTAGAGTCATGCATAAAAGGACTGAATTTGAATTTGAGTCAGAGTTTGTTTATGACACCTAAAGGGTCATATTGCCACATGAAACGGCTACTGAACTTCATTACCTATAAACACTTCTCTGCTTCTTCTCCAACCTCCCTATTATTGTAGATAAAATGACCAAGCTGGTTTTTTATCTTGAACTGTGTTTTCTTCCTAGATGATAAAAAATTTACATCATCTGAATTTATAATCTGCTTGATATACTCTAATGCGAATATTCTCATGGGTAGATATTTGGGAAGTTTATAGGGAGTGAGTTGGCATCCATATATCCTAATTGCATTGTGGTCGTGGTATAGATACCAGTCTCCTATTCTACTATTTTTAGACAACTGCAAAACTCTTTTTATCTCATCACTGATCCTGGGTTGATTGCTACTGGTTAGCATATATACAACAAGATGAACAAAGGAATCAATGAACTCCATGTAGCTGAAAACAATGGAATATTTTTGGATTAAGGGTGTCCAAAAGATGACGGATCTAGGATGATCCTTAGTGTCCAACTTTTGGATATTAACTGGAAAGTTGTCTGATTGGAAATATAGGAACATGTGGAACAATACAGAAGAGTATTTGAATACTCTTTCATTTGGAAATTTGATCAATTGATCATAGATTCTGTCTACCAAGAACTAGGTAAAATTGAAAATTGCAGCTGGAGGCTTGCCTGGGAAAAATATAGAGAGGAAAGCAAGTATAGGCTCATCTACATGCTCATCAGTGGTGTATCCTAGAATACAAGAGAGCATGGTTGCAATTTGTCTGTCCCTCTTAGAGAAAATGGTGGCTGAGTATGGAGGATGGTTTGTAGGAGTATGCGACTCTTCTAGGATGAAAGTTTGAAAGACTTGAGACCTCTTGCGAAGGTCCAGCTTCAAGTAGAGTTCAAGTAGGTTTTCAATGGAAAATGGGGTTTCATTTGGGTTTGGTTGGATCTGCAGCATTTAGTTTATTGACTCTCCAGTGATTGTAAACAAAATCTATTGGTTATGAGAGACTATGGCTCTTTGGCTTGTGATATAGTAGAGTTGGCATAGGTGGATGATTTCAGGGAACTGATGTACCTGTGGGAACAAGTATTTGGGAAAATTTGATTCCCACAGATGAATTCCATCATTTTGGTTCAGGAATTTATCTTTACTCCAATAGTGGAGTTTCAATAGATGGATAGGGGAATCTGCATCTTTAATTTGGAAATCTTTGTCAGCTAATGGGAGGAGGTCAATATCCAGGTCAGGGGTTTGCAGAGGTTTTTCATTCAGAATGATTTGGGAAGCCATAATTTGGTTTATTCTATTGAATTATTGTTTATCTGGCTTAAGGAGTAATCTCATGACTTCTGGAATACTGAAAAGGGTGAATACAATTTGTAGGAAAGGGATTTTGGATGAACAATGGGGTTCTTTTAGTTTGGCAAGGTTTTTTAATTAATTCGATTAATTAACCTTTCATAAATATTGTGTAGAGATTAAGTATAGGGCCATTTTGGTTCTTTCAAGAATACCTTGAAAAACGACAATTAGGTTTGCACACATGTTTCTGTGGTAGTAGCAGAGGTTTTTGAGGCTTCAATTGTCTGTGTGTTGCTTGAAATTTGAGTCAGCAATGTCTTCTGGTTGTAAATGAGGTTAAAATGGTTGAGCAGAGCTTCAAGGTTTAGAATTGGTTGGCAGAGGTTGCTTGGTAATAGAATAACAGTGAAAAGAGTGAAAAGGGGGCTTTTTTGGTTTTTAACCAGCAACGATTAACTTTTGGGCACGGGATTATTGTATGAACAATAGGCGGTTTCCTTTTACGGGGGGAGGCAATTTTATGGAATATCACACTGCCTTTGAGTGGAGGGTGGTATTTTTTGAGAGCACATGATATAACATGGGGTTGCCATGTAGCAAAATGGTGATCAAGCAAAACCGCGAATCTCGCATGCTTTTGGGATGCTAAAGATCAAATGATGGGAGCACGCGATATGGGTATGGGCCGTCGGATATGGAGGTGGGAGATCAGAGGATTATCACGTGACGGAGTTGCGAGGGGTGAGTGAGGGAGTTGTGTCAGGTTTAATTTAATTGTATGGGGAAATAATATATTCAGCGGGTATTAAAAGCTGGGGACCATGGGTTATACAACGGAGGGTTATAACCTGTATACAAAGGTTTTTTGGATCTAGAATATAATATAGCGGGAGGGTGAAATATACAAAGGGGTCTATAGGTTAGAATAGTATAAGGATTGAGTTGAAAGAGTAACAAGGAGGGTTTTTTGAATGGGGTCCGATACATTATCCAAACTTAGGATAAGTGGGTTTAAACGGAAAAGGGAAATTATTAAGGGGGGAATGCTTTTTAAAGGGTAATGTCTAGGGAAAGGTATGAAATAAAGGGAAAAAGGGTTAAAATGAAGGGAAAGGGTTATTCCAAGGGGAAATGAAAAGGGAAGGGTCCTTTGGAACCAAGAAGGGAAAAAACATTAGGAAATGAAAAGTAATGAAGGGGTAAATAAAGGGAAATTAATAATCTATACATGTAAGGGGTTTAATGAAATGAGAGGAAATTAGTGAATGAGCTTTAGTGAATGTACTTTCTCTTTGATAATTCCTGTTGCACATGAAACACAAGATTAAACATAATGAAGGTGCATTTGAGCTTGCCACCCTGTGCACTCCAAAACCTCATTTACCTACCGTTTATTTACCCTAGCATTTTCTCTTCATTCATTGGGTGTATTTGAGCTTGCTAACCCTTTATTTATTTTTCTTTGATAAGAAAAATATATATTTCTAACCTTATAACTTCCAATGGCTCAAATTAAATTGATGAGTTCATTATTATTCTATACCTAACTACTGATCTTCCAAGATTAAACAATTTGGCTAGATCTTTATTTTTCTATCTACCAACATGAAATTTAAAGCATGGATGAATCGAGATTAAACTATTTGACTATCATGGATTGTGGCATTTTTGACAAGCTGCACACAATCTTATTTTGCAAAGGCAAAGTAAAAAGTAGTGGAATTTGAATTTGCAACACTGTCAGAATCTATTTTTTTATCTCTTTTGGTGGGGTTCATATTTATTTTCTTTTTTGATCCTTTTATTTTAGACCTTTGATTTTTATTTTAGGACTTACCCTCTTTACATTTTTTATTTTAATATAGGAAAACATTTTGTAGAAAGCAAAAGTATGTACAATATTACAAGACTGATTATAGCAAATTCAAAATTATGAATCCTATTATTATAGGACCCTAACACGAGAAACTGATTTCTTGATGATTGTGAGACACTTGTATAAAATGGGACCGGATGAAGTATTGCATAGATATGTCCCTGAATATGAAAGACAGAGCATTCTGACAGAATCTCATAGAGGAGTCGTAGGTGGGCATTATGCAAGAAAATACACTGTGAAGAAGTGTTTTAGAGCCGAGTTATGGTGGTCTATAGTGCATAAGGATGCAAAAGACTTTTTTCAAGCATGTGATGTATGTCAAAGGACAGGAAAGCCATCCAAAGATGAAATGCCACTAGTACCATAGGTGACTTTGCAAGCTTTTGATAAATGGGCAATTGACTATGTTGGATCTACCAGTCTGTTGGGGAAAAGGACTAGTGAAAGATATATCATCACCACGATTGGTTATTTGACAAATTGGGCTGAGGCAAAACCAGTTAAGGATTGTAACGTAGATACTGCTGCGAAGTTCATTTTCAAATATATATTGTCCAAATTTGGCTATCTGAAGATCTTGATGAGCGACCAAGGGACGCATTTTTTGAATAAGATGATTGAAGCATTAACTGAGGAATTTCAAGTTTACCATAAGAAGAGAACTCCCCATCATCCTCAGGAAAATGGGATAGTGAAAGCTTTTAATAGGATTCTAGAGAATGCATTGACCAAGGTGTGGAGTGTAAACAGAGATGACTAGGAATTGAGGATTCCAACAACGTTGTGGGCATACAGAACAACATGCAAGAAGGCTAGGCATACACCTTTCAAGTTGGTATATGGACAAGAAGCAGTTATGCCTATGGAATACATTGTGCCAAGTCTGAGAATTGTAGTTGTAAAATGTATGGAAGACCCCGACATAATTAAGGAAATAATGTCGCAAATACTAGCTTTAGAAGAAGAAAAATTCATATCAAGATTCCATCAACAGGTGGAGAAAGAATGGGAGAAATCCTTGCATGACAGCCATATCAAAAAGAAGATATTTCGGGAAGGGGATCTTGTATTATTATATGACATTAAGTTTGTGAAGTTCCCGGGAAAATTCAAAATGAAATGGTTAGGGCCATATATCGTCAAGAACATTTTAGATGGTGGTGTTGTTCAACTCGCGAAGTTGACTAGTCAGATGATTCCAAGACGAGTGAATGGTAGTAGGTTGAAGATATATAGGGACGGATATGTCCCTTGAGCTTCGCACTAAAAAATGAAGGAAAGGGTGTCTTAGTGCCACCTATAGTTGAAAGGGGGCACAATACTATAAACTACTCTGCAGGAAGGGACTTCGTAGAAGGAAGATTACTACGTGATACTCAGGAGTATGACGAAGTCCGAAGGAGTTGCAATGAAGAAGAGGTGACTGTGCCAAAGGGGGAATCTAATGAAGTTAGCCTGAAATATGACCATTGGAAGGAAAAAGGGCATCGTTAAAAGGAAATTACCATTGAGGGGTACGGTAGAAAAGAATTTATGAAGCACAATTGGATGTATATAGCCCATACTTACATTAAATGAGATAAATATAAGATAATCATGAGCCTGAGAATTCAAAATTGTTACAAAAACCGCATCCCGCACCACATTTTCCACTTTTCTACCTAGAGAGATCAGAAATTGCGCCTAAGTGAAGAAGAGTTATTACATGTCTGAGAGGACCTAGGAAGAATTGGTTAGGATATTTACAAAGAAAGGGCTAGCTGGTATCATGGAGTCACAAGTAGGAAAGACTGTAGGGGTGGATGTACCCATTTCCCCGATGCACTTAAGTTCGCCAAGAAAGGTGCTTGTACAACCACAAGCACAACCACAATCGTAGCTACAGAAGACGAAGGAGAAGAGAACAACTCAGGTCTCTACAGCAGAATTAAGAACATCACCATGAAAGAAGACATAGAAGGAAGTGCAGATGAAGAACGCAGAGGATAAAGGAAAAATTCCCATGCAGAAAGGAAAGAAACTTATGTAGCAGGAGGGAACTTAGCAGGTCCATGACAATAAGGAAGAAGTTGAGTTTCAATAGAAAGAGATAGAGGATGTGGATATTCCCTCTGTGCTCCCAGCGTACATGCCGCCGAGGAAGTTAGGCACAAAGCTAGTTAGGGAGCCAAAGGAAGGGAAATTTTCTACCTATACGCTACTATTTCCAGAGGAGGTGCCTTTGGAAGGAGAAGTGTTGGGGAATATCCCCCAACTCAAAATGGAAGACTGGGATTTCAATGAAGAAAGAAAATACCCGTAGTTTGATCCCATGATGTACCTAAAGAAATTATACCACTAAGAAAACAGAGTTAAAAGATTAGAACTGCAACAATGGGTTACACGAGTGCAGAAAGCAGGGATTTTGAACATGCTGAATGTGCCACACTTCATTCGAAGCCTGTTCAGTACAATTTGTGTGTGGTAGCTCCTTGCACTAGTACATGATGATTATATTTGGCTAGGGATGAGGATACCAATTGATGAGATGCTCATCAGGAAAATAACAACACTGCCATATCAAGAAAAGGACCTTGCGGATGAATTCATGGGTAAAAAAAAGACAAGGAGATGACCTAGATGATGAAGGAAAAGTTCATGCTAGTAAATAACTCCCACAGATATGAGATAAACTCTATCAAGGATCACAGTGTATGCTTTGCTGCACATATCTTGGCAGGTAAGATCATGAGGAAGTGCAGGGCCAATGAGGTGCTTGCAGTAGTATTGTCATTGGCTGAGTAGTGCAGCATAGGGGTGCAGTTAAAATGGGATTTCTATCTATGAAGGGAGTTTTTGATGGATTGTAGGGAAGCATAGGAAGAAGGAAAGACCTTCCACTATGCTTGATTGCTAATTATTATTTCCCTTGTTGCATAGAAGGGGTCAAAAGATTCTCAATTTACGATTGTTGAGGTAGATGTATGCGAAGCAGAAAGGTATGCTTCACTATGGTTTACAAAGGAGCCAATGCATGCAACATAGAACAAGATCTTATTTGTAGACATGACGTTGGATCTGCATATGGTGGTGAATCAATATCCTAGATTGTCATTGAACTTGTATAAACAATAATGTCATATCATGAAGTTCAAGGAAAAATTTCACAGAGTGTATGTGAAAGCGAGGAAGAACTCAATGGATACATGGAATCCATTGCCATACCTAGTAATATAAGATGATCTCCTCGTAGTAGTGCATGATTTGCTAAAGGAATGGATGGCTCCACCCAGTGGAGCAGTTGGAGTAGTAGGAACAAAGAGGGTACCTTGCAGGGTCTGAGTACGAGTAGAAAATATGTCAATGAAGAGATAAAAGAAACAGGGAGAGGGCAGGAACACGAAGAACACCTCAACGATGTGGAGGTATTAGAAGACTTTCCCTTTGTGGTGAAAATGTAGCCAAGAAAGAAGCAAAAGGAGGATAAGAATAAGGGAGTAGTGCCGCTCATCCTCACTGATGGGGACATTGATGAGATAGTAGAGAAGATCCCTAAGATACAAAAAAAAACCTGGGACAAGATTGATGATCACTGCAAAGCTATATTGGTTGAGGTGCAGTAGGGCATCGTAGAATTGAAGGCATTGCCACAGAAAATGAGGCAACTAGAGCAGGTAACCCAACCATTTCAGCTAGAACAAAGACTAGAAACAACTTATACAGTTAGGATGTTACACGTTCTAGTTGGGGCACTGAAGTTTGAAGAAAAAATAGACAAAGAGTGATCCAAAGCATGGTGTAGTGTCCAAATGAATTTCGTTGTGCTACCCCTCCTATGCGGCATGAAATTCACCAAAATATCACAACAAAATTTTAGGAACAAGAGCAACATATGTCGCTGTTAAAATCAAAGGCGGAGTTAGAAAAAGCATCGATGAAGAAGGAAGTGGAGAAATTGGCCGAGGATAGGGAGGAAGCAAGGAAGAAACGAGAACAACTAGAGAAATCCATTGCTGATAAATGCAACACAGTTCTACATGTGCAAGTCCATGAGGATGGATTGCCAGCAGAAAAGGTCGCGAAGCTCACCCTCGCGATCAATGACTCAAAGGATACTATGGCTAAGTTAAATTTGAATATGAAGTGCAGATACCTGAGCTGCGAATAAGGGTGCAGCAAGTGACGTAACTAGAGGTTCAAAAAAAGAGACAAAGGGACCTCAGTGCAACATTGAAAGGCATATCTAATATGGTGGAAGATTGTGGAAAAATACTCAATGATATGATGAAGATTTGGACCTCACTGCAGGAAATGCAGGCCAGGAAAAAGAGGCACGATGAGATCCTGGCAATTGTGAACACCTTACCAGTATCGTAGAGGCTTTCCAACATTACTTAAGGAAAGAACCTCTAGGCGCAAATAGATGATCTTTGAAGGAAAGCACAGATCTTGTAAGAGAAGACTAAGCTATGGTAGGGGGAATCCCTACAACTTTCACAGGAAGTAGATGAGAGGCTGAAGGAATTGAAGAGAAGGGAAGCATAAATACTGGAAAAGAATGTTGGCCCTACTATAGAATCGTTGTTGAAGGAGGTGTGCCAGGAATAAAAATTGATGGCAGAAACAGTCAAGTAGTACAACATAGTGTACAATGAGATCACAACAAAGATCAAGGGCACTGAAGCTGAGTGACTTGGGACAAGTCATGGGTGAGTGTTGGGGGCATGTTGGGTGTGGCCGAACTTGGTCCAAGTCTTGGGTAAAATACCTCTAGAAGGAGGAGAAAATCGCATGGAGAAGGTGAAGATATATTCATCACGCAGTCTTTTAGGGATTTAGGGATGGGACAAGGCCCTTATTTTGTAACGGGTATCGGGTATTAGTCCTTGTTTTGTGGATCCATGGTATGTGGACCATGGTTTTTGTAAATATTAAATGTATATAAGGAGATGTAATAATTTTTAATCAAATAATGTAATATCATCATAAGTGAATTGAATCTCTATATTCTTATATGTAGTTTGTAGCTTTGGGGAAGGTTCCGTAGCTGAGTGTGCAGAGCCCTAGAAGAGTCTGCAGCTGAGTGCATAGACCACCTGTAGTTGGGTGCATAGTTAAAAGGCATATATGTACTAAAGATTTATATTAATAAATAGGAAGTTCTGGAAAATAATTGTATATCTTTCTGTGTTCAGTCTTTGTTGTTGTTGGTACTGTTATATATGATTTTAACTGAAATATATGAATAATTGTAAGATATATTGTTAATTGTTAGAGTTTATGGGTTTAATGTGAATCTGTTAAATTAATCATCTGTGTGAAGTTCTTATGCATTCGAAGTTATAAGATCAATATAGAGTAGAAGTAAGTACATGATGCCTTCGGTTGCAAAAGCCTGGTTCTATAGCCTCCCATAACTGCTTCGGGTAAGACTACGATTTTCCTAGAGGTAATTACCAGAAAATATAGTAGTTGAGGGTGTTTTTGGTGTGCAACACACTCTGAACTTGGGTCAAGCCCCCTCAAACAAACACCTTGCAAAGGTTGGAATGGTTGAGTTTGGATATGTTGGCCTTGAAAAGGAACTTGAGGGATACCTTGATAAGGTCTATACTATTTCCCTATGGGATTTTGCATCATCCTGACATAAGGTGGGTTCGATTGGGATTGTGCCATATCATACACATTCTGTCCTATCTAAATTTGAGGAGTACCTTGCCCAAGTGGTTGAGATTGTAAGGTACCTTGTAAATGTTGAGTAAGTGGAATCTTAAGGGTACCAGATACTGATGGAATAGGTTAATATGCAATGAAATCTTGTGAAGGTGGACTTACATGTATTCAACATTTTTGAGGTACATATGGATGGGTAGGAATTTGAGATGAAGATGGCACGGGTTGAGGATTCAACAATAGGTCCCAAAATGAACTAGGTTGGATAGGAAACGTAGGTTGCCAAACACTGGAAGCCATTATAGGATAAGGAGGATTATAACCAACTTGAGATATACCAACAAGAGGTTTCCCTCTGCCATAAGAGCAGGGGATGATGGAGGCAAGTGCGATCCACATAGAGGGTGCCCAACATAAGGAGAGTTAGGCTATTGAAGGTAACCTTGCCCACTAATATAAGGGCCATCTTGTTGTTAAATTGTAGGTGTAGGTAGAGGATCAGGAGTAGGCTATGTAGCATTCATAAGAGAAGTAATAGATGGAATTCCTAAAGTGGATGACATGGGAGAGGTCCAAGGATCAAAGGTTGCACTAGAGAAGGTATTAGATAAAGACAAATAGCCAGGTGGGACGGACAGGCCACCATACAAATGTGCTTTTGCTGACATTGAAAATAAGGATGAGGAAGCAACATTTGATGTCTCAATGATAGTGGTGGACACAAGTTGGGAGATTGAATTAGATCGAGTCATGGTTAACAATCCCAATGAATATTGCTACGAGAAATCCGTGGGTAAGTCCAAAGATTTAGGTAAAGGAGTGTGTATTAGAGTTTGAATAGAAGGAAGCGGATTAGTCAAATAAAAATGAATTCCACTCCAATGGATAGGGGTAGATGGATGGGCTCTTCTTGCAAGATATCTTCAATACTCACAAGTCCGTATGGAAAAGGTTCACCGTCGGGCCCAAAATATACAGTTGGAGGTTCTCTATCGCAAAGGAAGAGAAGGAGAAGGACATGAAGTAACAAGTGAAGATGTTTGAGGTTCCTTAGGTTCAAAAAACTTAGGAAGTAAAATATCTGACTTAGGAAAGTCAGGCTCAATAGCCTCAGGCAATTAAGTTTCAGGGGCTTCGGTTTTGATTGTGTCAGATTGACCAACAAGTGTAGAGGTGATCTCAAGCTCAATACTAAAAGGGAAAGATGTTTTTGGTTGATCAAATTCAGGAGGAGGACCAAAAGTAGTTCTTGAATTTCCTGATTTAGTAGTTTATGCCTTCTTATGCTTTTGACGATGACCACAAGTAGTTCCTGAATTTCTCAATTTAGTAGTTTACATCTTCTTACGCTTTTGACGATGACCAGTAGTAGCCTCTAGTGGAAGTGGATGCTTATTTTGCATTCTACGCAAATGACGAAGAGAGGGATTTTTTTCTTCCACATTGGATAATAAATTTTAGAAATTAACACAAAAATAAATGAAAAAGAGGGAAATCTAGGTATAAAGGATTAGCAAGCAACCATGAATTGCAATATACACCTTGGTGAACCAAGGACTTAACGTACGACAACAAATCTCCCCTAAAGATGTGTTTAGTGTATCATGGTATACAAGGTGTCCGACTCGGTTAAGTACGATGAGGATAAAAACCTATAGGTGACTCCCAAAATATACTCAATGGTACGAGGGAGTACAGTTCGTAGTAGTACTGTCTAATGAGTAACCATTTGATGAAAATGTTCCCATATACTTTAGGTGTGTGGAATGCTATCTAATATACCCAAAGGTACATGGAGAATGATCCTATACACTCATGTATGTGGAACGATAATTCACCCCCAGGATACAATGTTGAAAAACAATGACAACTTCTAGTTTAATGTTGCAAGGAAATGTTCCTTAGGTTCATTCAATAAATGTTACTGTTTATCTTCAATTAAGGTTCAGTTTTAGGGATCACCGTGAATGTCACTTGAATATCCTAAAATGCAAACTAGCATGAGCAAATGGAATCTTTCTTTTTCAATGAAAATCTATTTAAGGAAGGGAAGATACGAACAATATGAAAAATATAATTCCCTTTTCAATGTGACTGCTCTAATTTCACTGCACTCACAAAACTCTAAATGCCAATGCAAATATTTTTCCTTTCAAGTCACTTAATTCTAAAAAAATGAAGAAAAATAAGATGCAAAGTCTGATCACTGATTCAAATAAGATTTTCAGAATGAGGGCTAGAATGAAAATTCATCCAAGAAACCAATGATAAAACAAAATAAGTCTGCAAATAGACTAATGATAATAACAACGGAAAATATTCAAACAATTCCTTACCAAAGTTATCAAGGCAAAAGCATACCAAATGTAGACTCAAGGAAGAGCAACTGGAATCAAGGCTGGATCAAAGAGACAATCAAAGTAAAGAAAAATTTATGCATGAACATGGGACAACACATGTGTATAGAAGGCACCAATACTATGCAATGTAGGCACAAAGAAGGCTAGACTGAGGTGCAATGCTTTGTCAGAGAACCAGAGGGTGCGTTGGTCTAGTGATGCAAATTTCCAGCACAAGGATTCCAATTGAGACTCAATGCAAGGTCTTCCTAGGTTTTCTCTTGACTGGATAAGGCAGTAAAGTTATGAAAAAGAGGAAAGACAAACACAAAGGATAAAGAAAACACCAAGGCAATACATCGGTCCATAATATGGTTGCCAATTTGTTTTGCAGAATCTATGACTATGGACAAAAGTATCTTCCCTAGGCTCGCTGGATTGACCTAGAACAACAAAAATACAAAGGAACTAATGTTTTCATTAAATTAAATAGATATTGGGATGAAGCCTACTTGGAATCTATCATATACTTCAATCCTTCTTTGGATTGAATGCTCCAATCCTAGCTCCAATCGTGATTATTAGAACTTGCACAGTCAGATAACAGAAGCCAATGATCCATGAAATCTATGTAGCATCATCTAATCACTTTATTCAATATATAAACATGGTATTGAAATATATGAAACCATAATAATGGGAGTTGTAATCGATTTACAATCCATCATCCAAACTTCAAAAAAATCTTGATAACAAATTTTCCTTTACCAAGGAAGTGTTGATGGTGCTGGACATGCCAACATGTCAGGGGATCTCCCTAGTAAGAAGTCCCAAATAGACCTCAAATGGTTTAGAGTAGGATTCCTAGTAGTGGGTAGTAAAGTTATTCCTTAACTGCAATAGTCCGTAGAGGTAAGCAAGATATCCTTATCAGAAGCAAGTGTGACCTTGTAGTAAGTCAAAAGAGATGCAAGGGGAGGTTCTAACACATAGAGGGGGAAATAAGTGTATCCATTACAAGCTTGTAATAGTACGCAACTTGAAAGGAACGCATGAGTTGAATGGTATCAAAAACTCGAAAGAAGAATAGTCGACAATCCAAAGTGATGAGTTAAACCAACAAAATGCTTCAATAAGATTCATAAAATCACATACGGAATAGTCCATACATAAATGCATAAGTTAAAACTACATACATTGCTAAAGTAACAAGAATAGTCAAACTACAATAACAACATATGCATGAAATGTATTGTCTCTTTTATATTATATAAAGTGAAAGTTCCATCCATACATACAACCATGACGACCACTAGCCCCAATAGTGGAATGTTACAGTCAATAGCATCTGCACCTCCAAAGAGATGTACTCGCTTGGCACTGTGGAGAAGGCAAGGCTTGTCACAATACTCTCAAGGTCCTCTCTAAGCAATGCCTGGTAAAATATTGGCTCCCAAAAGCCCGTTCTATGAGTTATGAGGTTTTATTTATAACAGAGGGTGGGAAGGCCCTTGACATTCCCCTTTGTGACTCTTGGCCTACCCTCATGACTCTTCAACTTCATTACATAAATCTTTACATTACATATAATTGTTTTCATTCCACTAATGACACTTGGATTTTCACTTTACATCATGCTTACAAAATTACATTTTCCACATATACCCATGTGGGACAAAATAGGCTTGATTTAGCTAGATAAGAAAACAAGAAGACTAAGAAGACTATAGAAATACCGGCTCATCAAAATCCTCTCTGTGATCCTTGGTGATGAACTGATACCATGCTTGATAGTGCACAACGATGTCCGCATACTCTTTGATGATGTCTTCCTGGAAAAGAACTCTTGCCTCCATTGCCTCCGGGTATACTAATTTGAAACCTCTGTCCAACTTGTCCTGTAACATGTGCAACTTGGTCCTGAGCAAGGCCGGATTGGTGATGTACATCTGCATGTTATATTCATTGAATTCCAAATATGCACTGGTGGCCATTTGCATCAACTGATCAAAGTATGCGTCAAGCTATTGTTTGGCTTGGTTCTTCCTTTTGGCCTCAGCGAGTGTACCAATCGACGAGGTGCCATAATTTCTCACCATGACATCCAAAATCCTGAAAAACCATGCATACGAAGCCTCAACACCGGTGATGAGTGATGTGAGTTCCTCATAGTTCTGAATTAGACTCTAGATCTATGATTTGTCCAAATATACCTGTGGCTTCATTATATTGTGCAAGTGAAGGGGCTTCCATATACCTCATTTTCTATGTCTGTACATGGCCAACAAGAGTATGTATTTCTGTGAGCGTTCGTGCTATCTTGGTGCAACGTTGTTAATGACCATATAGATGGACAAATACCTTGTGCATGGTGGTGAAGCTGTCATATAGTCTCCACATGGCTATCTCAAGGGCTGATCCTTTAGAAAATATTTCTTCCTTCATCTATGCTCTAGCAGATCCTGTTGATTGTTCCTCTCTCTTCAAGCCTCCTTGTAACTCCTTAGCCATGTACTTATTTTATGCTATCAAGAACTTCACTCTCAAGCTCATGGTTTCGATATAAGAAATTGTAGCATAAGCCAAGGTAGCTAGACGTCTTTGTTCATCTGACAAAATCACCCATTCTTCAAAGTGCGCAGGTGATGCATGCTCATCCGGGGTGTGCACTCTATGTGCTTGTACAACTCTGTACCGTGACTCATTAAAGGCTATGTTGTACATATATGTTTCCAGATTATCCTCAGGGATAATGGTATCCCCTTTTTCACTTGGGATGTTCTCTGCTACTGGAGTTGGTGAAGCCTGTGGAGTGACCTCAGTTTCTTTTGGCATGAGTTGGTGTCCTAATCTTGTTTCGGCTACTCCATCTCCATGTCCATCTATTCTATTATCGGTTCATCACATGGAGCAAGTTCCTATTCCTGTGATTGCTCACCTTATTCCTCATTCGTTGTTGGTTCAAAGTATTCAACCTGTATCAGCACGGTTTGTGCTTTCTGTGCACCTTGCACTTCCTCCTGTTCTCATTCATGATGCGCTTCATTCTCTCTTCTGCACATCTCTTGTTATTATTTTAGCTTTTGTTGTACTTCCTGCAACTTCCTCTCTACACTTCTTCCAATATTTTCTTCTCCCTCTTTCTTTGTGTTATTCTCCTGTCATGCTATCGCCGCTTTGCATATATCTCCAAAGATACTCTTTCCATAAGTGGGTCTTCTTTGAACTTATAGCTTTTCTCCGTCTGTATTCTTTCAAAAAATATTTCTCTTGCGTTTGCCTTGCACAGGTTTACTGTTTGCTCCTACTGTTGTTGTTGTTCCTTGTGGTGCTTCTAGCCACTCTGCTACCATGTTGACTGGTTCATTGAGCCTAGAGGAGTTATAAAAATATCTCCATGGGTCTTCATTTGGCCAATGACATGCCCAGTGGATCCAAGAATAGTACACTCTCACACAGGGGTCCCTGCATAAGACATGTGGGTCGTATGTCTTGAAACTCTTGGTGAATTTAAACTTCTTGAAGTCCTCGACCTTAGGATCCAATTATTTCAAACTCTGAATAGCATACAACCCAATTCACAAAGGAAGAATAGGCCATGGTGCCTTCTTCTTCCTATGCAATCCTGCTGATAACCCAGTCAAGATATGCTATGCATCCTTCTGCATGACCAACTTGTCTGTGGCAAACCTCAGCAACATATGTGAAGCCTTATCCACGATGTAGATATTGATGAAGGTTCCATCAGGTGAGGCATACCAATTTGCAATGTTTAGCAATGCCTCCATTACTGCCTGGGACATGCAAGGCAGATCTTGTTCAAAGATCATCGTGTACAAAGGGGTGATGAAATGGTCAGATAGTCTAGCAATGACTCCTCGGTAGCTGTAGTCTGAGAGCAACTTGTAATATATGTTCACAAAATCCTCTGAAGGTTTCCATGCCTAACACATGCCAGGAAAATATTGACGAGCATAGATTGCATTGAGTAGGTAGGAAACCATGAAGAATATTGTTTGCTGATCCTTGGGAGGAACCTAGACATTGGATACATGCTCTTTTAGCTGGAGATCCAACATTTTGGACTAGTTGAAATGTTTTCCTTCACTCGCCAGTTGATCTAACACAACAACCCAACTCCGTGAGAAGGCATCCAAACTCCCTTGGCCATACAAGCGGCATGCAAAGATGACCAAGAATTGGTAAGCCTCCTTGAGTGTCTTTGTCTTATATATCTAGTTGGGTGTTGTCCTAAAATTTGATAGCTCCCTTACCCAATGCTTCAATATGTTTCTTGTGTTCGTGCTGCTATTGGGAGTGTAGAATGGTGCATCCATCATGCTCACTGGATGTGGAAAATGGTACATCTACCAATAATCTTCCATCTTGAAGGAAGCAAGCTCTACTCCATTGAAATTTCTCAATATCATCATCTCAGGATCAGTGTGTGGGTCAATCCACTGGATTAAGTCTACGCATGGGAAGGTGGGATACCTTCATGCAAGCTTGTACATTCATGACCTATGAATATTGACATAGGCCTGTCAGTCCTCTAGATTCTCCTCAAAACTTCATACAAAAATAGTGTTGATGTCTTTCCATGTGATCTTGATGTCCTTCTCGAACAAGTGTGTGTCTGTGTACACGGGCAAGCTCATAGATCCTTGCTCAACCACATCTCTAGTATTGATTTCAATTGTATCTTTTGATCCAACTCTTTTGGAGGCCATGATTCCTGTACTACTGAGAAGCTCCTCAAAAATTTGGAGATAGAGAAGGCACTCACAGTGAGACAATGTTAGCTAAAAACATAAATCAACTTGAGAATTAACCGGGAAACAAACTGGTGACTATTGGGAAAGATTGCATAGAATTGGCTCTGAGAGGCCGGGACACTATCAGGTTGAATTGCGCATTATGTAGTGTCAGCTACCAGTGAGGCTCATTGTTGACTAGAACTTCACAATGCATAGTCCAGTGATGCTGAATGAAACTATGCAATGCACAAATCAATCAAGCTGGGTTGCTGGCTGGAACTGCGCATTGTGCAATTCTAGTGGGTAGGATTGGGGCACTGCCTCCTGGGATTGTGCAGAGCACAAGTGGGAGCCAATGTGGGTAGCCTCTGCAAAATTCCTGGAGGCAAGGTAGATCCTTGACTACCATGAATGCGCAGAGCATGCTAGGAGAAATAAGATATGGGCCAAGCCAGCTCGGATCTGTCCAATAGAAACTTGAAAACATGAAGGGATGAATGTGTGTGCAAAGTTGGTGTAGATCTAAGTGAATATACATGCATGCATTTAGGCAAGTGCATAAATCAGTCAAAGGAAAAAATCATGAAGCTCATGAAGAGAGTTGCTATAAAGGAAATTATCAATGTAGAAATGTTATTATGCATGCGACATTGAGGAAAGGTAATGCAAAAATTGAAACAACATTTCTACAAGTTAAAGCACATTAAAAAAATGACGTTCATTCAATAAAACACGGAAAACAAGACTCATACAAGTCGAAAAATAAAAAGCAATAGAAAAAGTGGCAAAAGGCATGAAAATAAAACTTACCCAAAAATCCATGCCAACTGTCTCAAAGGTTCCTAGATGCCTCAGGAATGCTAGAGTTCGAAGATCAGATGTGAAGAATGAGCTCTAAGGCATCGTTTATATAGATTTGGGAAACTTAGGGTTAATGACATGTTAGGATATTCCGACACATAGGAAATAGTTAAGTTCAACTTGGTCTAGTATAGAGTTAGGTATAGAGTTAGGTAAAGTGTGTTTCTTTACCGTTGTACATTTTGTAACTTACAATCCGACGGTCACGATATGTAGTGATCCGACGGTTCATTCTCTCCTCGGTATTACCGACACTTGATCCGTGGCTTGACACCCGATTGGTTCATGAATTCTATTTAAAGCGCATGGAGGGTCATTTGTAGGTTCACCGTGCATGAGAGAAGCTTATGTAAATTTTCATTCTTTTATTAATAAATTGCCTGTAGTAGCCACGTTGGGCAGGCCGTGGACTGTTTCCCTCTCTGAGGGTTTTAACCACGTCAAAATACTGGTGTATTGATCTGTGATCTGTTTGTGAGCGGTGTCTTTTTGGTGTTCTGTCTGAGGAACTTATCCTGTAAATTCCTACATGGTATCAGAGCTATTTGAGGGCCGCGACCGTTGGTGATCCAAATCTGAAGCGGTAGAACTGCATGGGCTGTCGTTTTCCTAGATCTACTGTTTCTGACTGCTTTCGGGCCGAGAGGACTGCTCTGTTGTGTTCGGAGCATCTGTTCCGGTGAGGAACCCCTTCGTTTCACGCGAAAAGGTTTCCGGTAGCCCTATCTGCGTCATTTTTAAGATCTGGAGGTATACAGTCTTTATTTGCAGTTTACTGTTATTTTCTCTCTGCTTATTTCAGTTTCGGTTTATTTAGTTTTTTTTACCGGATCTATACCTTTCATTTCTGCGTATGCTCTTTGCCCTGCGACTCTGTGCGATCTAGGCAAATCAGAACAGAAAGGAAGGATTTTTTTTCTCATGCGTATGCTCTTTTCCCTGCACCTTAGTGTGATCTCGGAAAATCAGAAACATTGAGAAAAATATTTAGTTTTTCGGCTAAAGCTAAATTTTTTCTAAATATTTAGTTTTTTGGGTAAAGCTAACTTCGAGCCATAAGGTTCGTTTTTCTTTGCATGTCCGTGTTGGGTTTTGTGTTTTGTGTTTTGTAGGGAAAAAGAGGTTTCTCAAGGCAAGAACGCAACTCAGTCCTCCAGATTCTCCTCAAAACTTCATACAAAAATAGTGTTGATGTCTTTCCATGTGATCTTGATGTCCTTCTCGAACAAGTGTGTGTCTGTGTACACGGGCAAGCTCAGAGATCCCTGCTCAACCACATCTCTAGTATTGATTTCAATTGTATCTTTTGATCCAACTCTCTTGGAGGCCATGATTCCTGTACTACTGAGAAGCTCCTCAAAAATTTGGAGATAGAGAAGGCACTCACAGTGAGACAATGTTAGCTAAAAACATAAATCAACTTGAGAATTAACCGGGAAACAAACTGGTGACTATTGGGAAAGATTGCACAGAATTGGCTCTGAGAGGCCGGGACACTATCAGGTTGAATTGCGGATTATGTAGTGTCAGCTACCAGTGAGGCTCATTGTTGACTAGAACTTCACAATGCATAGTCCAGTGATGCTGAATGAAACTATGCAATGCACAAATCAGTCAAGCTGGGTTGCTGGCTGGAAATGCGCATTGTGCAATTCTAGTGGGTAGGATTGGGGCACTGCCTCCTGGATTGTGCAGAGCACAAGTGGGAGCCAATGTGGGTAGCCTCTGCAAAATTCCTGGAGGCAAGGTAGATCCTTGACTACCATGAATGCGCAGAGCATGCTAGGAGAAATAAGATATGGGCCAAGCCAGCTCGGATCTGTCCAATAGAAACTTGAAAACATGAAGGGATGAATGTGTGTGCAAAGTTGGTGTAGATCTAAGTGAATATACATGCATGCAATTTAGGCAAGTGCATAAATCAGTCAAAGGAAAAAATCATGAAGCTCATGAAGAGAGTTGCTATAAAGGAAATTATCAATGTAGAAATGTTATTATGCATGCGACATTGAGGAAAGGTAATGCAAAAATTGAAACAACATTTCTACAAGTTAAAGCACATTAAAAAAATGACGTTCATTCAATAAAACACGGAAAACAAGACTCATACAAGTCGAAAAATAAAAAGCAATAGAAAAAGTGGCAAAAGGCATGAAAATAAAACTTACCCAAAAATCCATGCCAACTGTCTCAAAGGTTCCTAGATGCCTCAGGAATGCTAGAGTTCGAAGATCAGATGTGAAGAATGAGCTCTAAGGCATCGTTTATATAGATTTGGGAAACTTAGGGTTAATGACATGTTAGGATATTCCGACACATAGGAAATAGTTAAGTTCAACTTGGTCTAGTATAGAGTTAGGTATAGAGTTAGGTAAAGTGTGTTTCTTTACCGTTGTACATTTTGTAACTTACAATCCGACTGTCACGATATGTAGTGATCCGATGGTTTATTCTCTCCTCGGTATTACCGACACTTGATCCATGGCTTGACACCCGATTGGTCCATGAATTCTATTTAAAGCGCATGGAGGGTCATTTGTAGGTTAACCCGTGCATGAGAGAAGCTTATGTAAATTTTCATTCTTTTATTAATAAATTGCCTGTAGTAGCCACGTTGGCGCAGGCCGTGGTGGACTGTTTCCCTCTTTGAGGGTTTTAACCACGTCAAAATACTGGTGTATTGATCTGTGATCTGTTTGTGAGCGTTGTCCTTTTGGTGTTCTGTCTGAGGAACTTACCCTGTAAATTCCTACATGGTATCAGAGCTATTTGAGGGCCGCGTCCGTTGGTGATCCAAATCTGAAGCCGGTAGAACTGCATGCGGCTGTCGTTTCCTAGATCTATTGTTTCTGACTGCTTCCGGGCCGAGAGGACTGCTCTGTTGTGTTCGGAGCATCTATTCAGTGAGGAACCCCTTTCGTTTCATGCGAAAAGGTTTCCGGTAGCCCTAGCTGCATCATTTTTTAGATCTGGAGGTATACAGTGTTTATTTGCAGTTTACTGTTATTTTCTCTCTGTTTATTTCGGTTTCGGTTTATTTAGCTCCTTTTATTACCGGATCTATACCTTTCATTTCTGTGTATGCTCTTTTCCCTGTGACTCTGTGCGATCTGGGCAAATCAGAAATAGAAAGGAAGGATTTTTCTCATGCGTATGCTCTTTTCCCTGCACCTTAGTGTAATCTTGGAAAATCAGAAACATTGAGGAAAATATTTAGTTTCCAGGTAAAGCTAACTTTAAACCGTAAGGCTTGTTTTTTTTGTATGTCCATGTTGGGTTTTGTGTTTTTGTTTTGTAGGGAGAAAAAGATTTTTCTCAAGCAAGCACGCAATCCAAAGCATCCGTGACCAAAAGAAGACAAAGCCCCCCCCCCCTCTCTCTCTCTCAAACTTTTTGTATAGCTCACTTGGTTCAAAGCTAATTTATGAGAGTAGAGGTCTTGGGTTCAAATCTCCTTTTTTGTGGGCGTTTTTTTTCATTCCCGCACATTCGTGCACTTTGTCGGCAACTTCAACAATTGTTTTTTCAAAAAGCCATAACTTCTTCATCCGGAAGCCTTTTTCAGAGCCGTTTTTTTAAAACAACCTAATTTTTCGAGATCTATCCATTGGAACACTTACTTTCAGCATCTTCAGCTTCAGTTTTTTTAAAAATGGAAAGTCCATGCCAAGTCATTCTTGACAGCACTAACTACGTCCAATGGGCATCCTACATGGGAGATTTACTTAGAAGTAAAGGTCTCTACAGAATAGCCACGGGCCAAGAGAAGAAACCAAAAGATGAAGACAAGGTTGCAAAATGGGAAAATAGACAAGATCAAGCACGTGTTTTGATAGGGATGTCTATTTCTCCTGATCTTAGATTCCATATTGCAGAACTTGAAACTCCTCATGAAGCATTGGACCAAATCACTAAAGTTTTTGGGATTAAAAATGAAATTAGAGCCCATCAACTTGAAAATGAGTTGCTTACATTGAATCCTAATAATTTTTCTTGCATTGAAGATTTCTTGTCCAAATTCAAGACCCTTAGATATCTCTTGGAAGGTGTTAAGGTTAAGAAAGAAGATAGTAACCTTATTTATTTCATCCTTACAAAGTTGGGACCAGCCTACTCTGTATTTGTTTCCACCTTCCATTCTACAAGGGAAGCTTTCATTTGTCAAGGAAAAGACTACAAGGCCCCTTCCCTTGACTCTTTTTGTGATTCTTTAATAAGAGAACAAGAAAAACTCTTACACCTTGGTCTTCTTAATCTTGGAAACTCTTCCAAGAAAGGTGAGCCCCAGCAGTCAACCAAATTTAAATAAAGATACTAAAAGTCATATTCCAAAAAGATGGTCCTAAACCAAACAAGGGTCCTAAGAAACTCAGTCTCAAAATGAAAGATCATCAGCAAAAATGATAAGACCAATAAAACAAATGGAAGAAGACTGATAGACATTGTAACTTTTGTAATCGAGATGGCCACTTAGAATCTAAATGCTTTAAGAAGATGGAAGCCTTGGAAGCCGCAATGAAGAAACATAACATCCATGTGAAGCATTCTTCTACTTCAACTTCAACTTCATCTTCAGGAATGGCACTTTCTGCATGTCGTTGTCAATCATCTCAGTCTGGTTATGCATTAAATGTATCTTCTTCTTCTCATTCTCAAGAGTGGCTCATTGATTCTGGAGCCTCTTATCACATGGCCAAAAACAAAGCCATGTTTTCTTCTTTACATGATTGTAACACCAAAAATATATATGTTGGTGATGATAGATCTCTTAATGTTGTAGGGACTGGAACTGTTCATCTAGACAATGGTCAGTTTAATGATGTATTATGTGTTCCAACCTTATCCAGCAACATTCTATCTGTATATCAGATAACTCATTCAGGTGAAGGTAAAATTGTTGAATTTTCACCTCATGATGTTGTAATCAAGGATCTAAGAAATCCTAAACAGATTCTAGCTACTGGTATTGCTGATGATTCCACAAGGTTGTATAAGTTTCACAACTTTGGGTCATCAAATCTTCCCTCGGTATTTGT
>APFE031181912.1:5781-26987 GCA_000404065.3 Pinus taeda
TTTTATAAAATTTTAAAAATTATTTTGTAACTTTTATTTAAGTGTTTTTTAAAAGAATTTCCCAAAATGTTGTACACCCTAAACACTAACCCCTAAACCTAAACCTAAAACCCCAAACTTTAAACCCTAAATCCTAAACCCTAAACCCTAATAATTTTATAACATTTAAAAAAGTATTTTGAAACTTTGTTTAAGTGTTTATTAAAAGCATTTACTAAATTCTTATAAACCGTAAACCATAACCTCTAAACCCCAAACCCTAAACCCTAAATCATAAACCCTAAACCTTAAACCTTAAACCCTAAACCCCAAACTGTGAACATCAAGCTCTAAACCCTAACCATTTTGTAACATTTTAAAAAGTGTTTTGTACTAACTAGGATAAAGGAGTGAGATCTCAAACATAGTTAAGTCAGTTTTTTTTTTCAATTTAATTAAAAGGAATGTCATAGCTACAAGTGTTATTAAATATTTATTGTCTTTTAATCTTGATCAACATCTATCAAACATTTAGCTTCAATAAATTATATATATATATATATATTTTAAATAACTATACAAAATTGTGTAAAAAATTAATAATTACAAAGCAACATATTAAACATTGATCCCTATTCCCCTGATCAGGGTGGTTGCCTGAGTAAATAGGCCAGATATGGTTGTTAGGCAAATACCAGGACGAGTACAGCCCACCACATTTGACACGCTCATGGCGATTGGTGCGGTGGAGTTCCGCATGAGGAAGTACAGGTTGGAAGGGAGAAGTGGCAGCCAGTGCTAGGGTAGTGATGGAGGTGGGAAGGATAGTACAGGAGGATGGATGGGACAGAGAAGGAAGAAGGGGGAGTGTGAAGGAATGAAGGGTGATGGGAAGAGTATTGTTGTGAAGGAGAGACAAGGAACTGACGAGGAAGATCAACCCATCAACATGCAATAACACCTTCGAAGTGGCATCAGGTATGTAATCTCGCCATATTCGTTAAATGAAATGTTGCATGTGTGTTTACATAAAAGGGGAATGAGAGGTTCGAACAAACAGGAGGGAATGCAGGGAGGTAAGGGGAGTGAGGTTGAACCTATAAATGGTATTGCAAGGGACCGCGAGGGACCAAAATATGAGGGAGGCCAGGTTAGTAATTTAGCCAGCCAAACCTATATGCTAGAAGGAGAGAAGGGAGATAAACAAGTGAGAGGTGGTACAATTGCAAGGGATAGAGAAGAGTGAAAGACACTCAAGCCAAAGGGGAGGGAGAGGGGAAAGGAATTGAGGGTAGGGATAGTATTTGTATGGCTCGAGGGACGGGAGGGTAAGGCTAAAAGTGTTATGCGAATTGAGCACCAGGACTCTATCCCTGGGAATAGAGAAGAGAGAGGCAATTTCCAAAAAGGCAGAGGGTATAGTTCATGGAAGGGGAGTCGCATTGTTAGCTCTAGTAGAGGAGCTATTGCATGGCAAAGGAGTGGCGTTGTTAGCTCTGGAAGAGAGGCTATTGCGTTGTAGGGGAGAAGCATTGTTACTTCAAACAAAAATGAGGCAACAAAGCAGTGGGCAAAGGGGCATAGGGGTAGAGACAGGGATGGTAGGAGATGCAAGGAGAGGGGTAGTGATAGAATGGTGGAAATGCTGGAAAATGTAATTTGTAAGCTAACTGGAATGTTTTGTGAATATGTGAGCACAACAAGTGACATGGCTAGACCAGTTCATGGCAGAAGACATGACAAAAGGGGAAGGGAGCAGCCTCGGGGTGCTGACCCAAGTACCTTGGATCCGAGGTAAGGAAGAAAGCCAGTAGAAAGACTAATCCATGAAGCAGTGACAACGTATAGAATAGGGACAGATGCATGCATCATGAAGATCTTAGAACACTGGGAGGAATAGATAAAAGAGGAGGCAGATTTAGAAGAGGAAATGGAGGCCTGACGAGAGGTAATCCTGGACCTAGGAAATACGAGGGGAAGACTAACTCAATTTAAGTAGACTCTATACCTATACTAGCTGATGAAGAGCCTGATGGGGAAGGCCATGGAAAAATTATCAATGGGGATGGCAATGACCCTCCAGGACATGCCAATTTACAAGAAGGACCTACAGACCATACAATTTTAGTTGTGAAATCAGGACATTCACCTAAGCTTAATCTAAGGGAATATCCCTTGTATCATCGAGCTGACAGATGCATCAGGAGACTCCGTTGACGACCTAGCCCCAGTCGATTCAGTCTCAAAGGATCAAAACGAATAGTCAAGGCCCTGACTGTTTTTAAGGTTTCAGTGGATAACATTTACTTTTATAATGTATGATTACGATAGATAGAAACTCAGACTCGTATTATGATATAGATGTATATATAGCTTGGGTAGATCGCCTTAAACTATATGATTTTTCGATGGCATATAACAAGGATAGGTGGCCAATAGACTTGGTTTCCCACTGGGCAAGTTGAGGCCACCTATCTCATCTATGTGGTGTAAACTTGTTTTCATAAATAGAAAATAGAAGGTCCTACCAAGCATTACAAAAAAAAAATTGATGCCTATTTTTTTATTATTAAAATTTGAAATACTAACTTTCAATGGATATCCTCTTGTTTCAGTGACTAAGAAATAACCTAATTCCTCGATTAACGTCTGTAATAACTAACCCAAGTCCTCAACTAACATTTGTAAAAAAATTACTAATTCTAAGTCCAAACCCTGAACTCATTTTCAAGTTGATAAAAGTGAGAGTGAAAGAAAAAAATTGTTATACATTACTATCATATATATTGTAACACCCTTGAATGCACCAATTACTACAATAATTTTCTTATTTTAATTTTAAATATTTGAACTATGAACTATGTTTGTACTTGGACATAAGACTCGGGAAGGGTCTAGTAAAATGCATAATTGACATGTAAATAATTAAAGAATAAAGTTTGTGTGAACAAACTAATCATATGAAAAACTGTGCAATGAATTCCAAGAACCTCCAAACACTTGGATACAGTGGGAAGACAATTATGATCTTCCAACAACCTCCAAACACTTGGATACAATTGGAAGAGAGTCATGATGGGATGGGTTGTCTTTCCTCTGTTTTTTTCTTATTCTCTAGAGCAGTAATGATGTCTACTGTTTTTCTTATTCTCTAGAGCAACAACGATCTCTACCAAGGGTAGAGTATTGTTGGGCATAAGGGAGTTATTGAGTTGGATACAAAGCTAGTGGAACCTCTGAAGTTGTTGAATTGAAAAGATTAATCTTAAACTGGATTGATTAGTCTTAAGGTTCAGAGGAGTTATCTTGATATTATAAACTAAAGAATTGTTTGGTGAAAGGAGCTCAGTGGAGAGTCTGGATGTTATTCCCTGACTCGTGGTTGAGAGGATGGTCTTCTAGATATAATTATATCAGAGAATAGATTAGAAAATAGATAATTTACCTTATGTTTTTGTTTAGAGTTCTTACTTGAGTCTTGTAATAATTCCTAAATATTTTATGTAAGACAATTGCCTTGCCTTGATAGAAAATGATCAATATGAATTGTTAATTAATATCTCTCTTTGGGCGAGATTGTAGAGTTACATAGAGAAAATGCTTACTGTGCTAATGAATGGGTGATGAAAATAAAGAGAAATGGTTTTTGTGAAAAAGGATGTCATACATGAACGCATAAGGAATATGTTTATTATATAAAGAAATTGGAAATTCGTGAATGGCTTGCTGAGGTGATTTCATAAAAAAAAACTATTTATTTGCCGTAGGACTTATGCACTAGTTGAGGGAATGTTGGTTAGTATTGAGGTCATGAGTTTGTGACTCTACCTAAGATATTTGAACATCCAAGCAGTGATGTAATCCTGAAGGCCGATGGACTCGTCCCGAAGATACCAGAATCTGAATCTATCATCTAATTTCATTTATCATTAAATTGGTAATTAAAATCCCATGTCATGAAATTGGAGTGGCAGTTACTTAAATCATCTAGTTAAATATTCAAATATTTATCTATAGTTATGAATCTATCATTAATTTAATTTATCATTAAATTTGTGAGTCATGAAATTGCATGTCGGTCCATTTATCATTTACTTTGTGTGTCCATAAATGCATAAAAATTGCATTGCACGTGGGCACAGGGACTACAGCTAACTCAGTGGCTTTGTTTATCTATAATATTTGGTTGAACTTGTTTAATAGTAATATATGTGAACATGTTAGACTCACAAGATTTTATTACTATAATTGCTTTTGTAAATTTATAATCTCTTCAGTACCATTATATATTTTTATTATTATTCTCAACATTAATGAACATTTACTTTTATTTTTATTCATTTATCGTCCATCTGAAACTGGGTGGCCACGGAGGGTTGCTCATTATTTCTACTCCACACATTTTTGAATTTAAGTTGCTTTCTTTTTTTACTCTTCACTTATTCCTGAATTTAGGGTTTCGAAACTGCATGATCCATTTGGTTAAATTACTTTCTTAATTGAAATTTTTATTATTTTAACTTATCTTATTTCTTAACTTACTATTTCATTTCTTTAACTTTAGTCCAGTCATTGTTGTAGTTTATCTGCTTGTGGGTTTAGGATTATTTTAATTAGTTTACTTTAACTCTGTAGTGTCGCGTAAGTTCTAGCTCTAGCAATTATGAATATTCATTCGCATAACCCGTAGCGTTTAATGTCAATTTTCCATGACTATTGCCCTAATAAAAATTTAATTTTTCTAAAGATTTAATTTAAATAAATAATTTCTTTAAGAACTTAGTTTAGATTATTGAGCTTTTTCCAAATGATTTTCAATTATAATTTTACATCTCCAAATATGTTTATATTTTATAACTTTGTAAATTAAGTTATGGTTTTGCATTTTTTTTTAGTATCACAGTTTTATTAAATTGGATATCAATATATTTGTTTTTTTTATTTTTTTGGTAATATTTAATATTTCATTAATAATATTATTTAGTTTTAATTGTTTTTAATATTTTTTTTATTATTTTAATTATTATTTTTTTTAAATTAAAAATCACGTAATTATATTATTATTTACACCATAATTTGATATATAATACAATGTTTAGTATTTTGACCGCCAAGTGTACCTGACATTATTGTTTAATTTAAACTATTATAATGTATAAAATGAAATAGTGAACATTAAGTTTTAAATTTATTGTATAAAAATTCATTATTTTTTATATTTAATTTATAGGATAAAATTAAATTGTAATGTAGATGATTTTAAAATTGATTTTGAATATGTGTTTTATTACATATCACGCTCGCGGCATATTTAAACAATACTTTTGATTTGACTATATATTGGAAAATACCTCTAAAAAGCACATTATTTAACTTCCTACCAATATGAATCCAATACACCTTCCTAATCTAAAAACCCCTACTTTCACTGGATATTGGAGATATCTATTTTTTCATTAACACTTTTTATACTCTATATTTTTTCATTAACTTTGGGCTCCATTTTTTATGCCTACCAATATAAAAACCCTCTAACCCCTATATATCACCCAATATATTATGTGATTTTTTCCTCAATAAATATCCCCCAATATGAACCCACATGGTATGGTATTTCTCCCCCGGTGAAGCCCCGTGGGGCTACTACATCTGACACAACATGGGATGTTAGGCAAACGATGAGAAGAATGAATGAAGAGCATCAAAAAATGGAAGATGAATAGGTTTCTTAGAGGATGAATAATAGTTTTAGTAGGGGGTATGATGTGGCTCTTAAAAAGGTAAATGGAAGGAACATCTAACCTTTACTAGCCATGTTTAACCTTTCCTTCTACATTTAATAATGTATTTATCATCTTTAATATGTTCTTAATAAGGTTAAGAGATAATTATCATATCTTGTGTGTCTAACGCATTTATTTTATAAGATAATGAGAATATTTGATGCAAATCATGCAAGAGTCTACTAGAGAGAAAAATATGGAGCTTGTCCCTTACTGAAGGATGGTTAAAAGTTGACTCGGTCAAGGTCATTATCACTTCCCCATATCTGCAAAGCCATCAAGGAACTCAATCTTATTTTCTAGGGTTTTGAAAGGGAATTAGCCTTCTCTTTGATGGGGTAACCCATCAACCATTTTTGTATAAATAAGGGGCATGCATATCCCATTAGGGAGTCAGACTTTTGGAGGTTGCGGTCAACAACCGTGAAACTTTTTGCTTAGCATTTTCAGTAAATTTGTAATATCTCATTTATGAGCATATATCATGATTAATGAGAAGCACCCTTTGGTTTCCAAAATAAGTTTCCTTTAGGGTCTTCAGTCTCCTTGGAGTAGGGCCCAACCAAGGTGTTCAAGCCCCCTTCTATCCTTATTCTTCATGCATTAGTTCATTCATACATTTTCGAAAAAACTATCTTTGAAAATATTGTCTTTGCAGTGTTAGTGAATAGCTTTGCTTCCATGTTTATTTATGCAACTTTATTTCATGAATTTAGTAATAATTTATTTCATTCAATAATGCTCTTTTTAGTCAAAATTTCAATTCATCCTTTATGTTGCTAATATTGTTTTCTACAAATAGTTAGTTTATCTATCCATTTATGTATTTTGATTTAAGATTAGATAGTAGCTCTTGATTTAGAAAAAAATATATCTTATATAGTTAGTACTCTTGTTGTGCACTTAGCTTACTTAGATTATTATCTCCTTACATACTATTATACATTTCTATAATATACTAGTGCATGAATTTCTATCTCAACAAGATACACGAAACTCTAGATTTTCCTATTTGTTGCATGGACTGATCCAGTAAAGGGTAAATGGGCTTGGGAAAGACTGGTTCACCCTTATGTGACCCTCCTTCACCTTATCCATCTCTTAAATTTCGTTTACAATTCATGATAATGCTCTCGGGTATATCTCTTGTTGCAAGACAGGGACTCCTATAACAACCCACAAATTACATCACAACACCATATTTGTACACGAATCATTTTCATCCTTCCATGTCACATTACAATGCACACTAGACCTTACGAATGGAATTTAGAAGTTCAAAGATCCCCTAGGACCCTTAACCTAGTGGCTCTATCAAAACTACTTTCTTTTCTACAAATTATGGTTTACTATTTGAATGCTTTCTTTTAGTTGAAAGTTCGTTTACCATGCATAATATAGTAAACTTAATCTTATTTCAAATTTGTTGAAATTATTTTCTTTCCCTTCTTGTAATTAGATAATGTTTACTTGTTGCTCTATTCCTTTCTACAACTTTTGAATATTTCTTGTAGCACAAATAACAAAAGTGGTCTTTGTACTACCTTGTAGAATAAGCCACATGGACAAATTCAAAGATATCCAAAAGGAAAACCCTTCAACCATGAGTAAAAATAAGCTCAGAAAAGAGACCAACACACGCCATCATAGATAGACCAATGCATATGACAATATTATATATGCAAGCTAAAAAGAACCAACCTACAAAAAACTAGAGAAAGAGGAAAATTTGTTTACCTAAGGGAAAAGAACTTCAAGCATAGAGAATTCGACTTCATCTACATGAGAGCAACAATTTTGTTCACCTTCAAGCACTAGTTGAACCATTCCACCACACTAGTGACATCGCAAGCCTAATACTTCTCCAGACTCATCGCTGCTTATAGGGACTAAATTTTTCCTCCATCTAGTGAACCCTTATGCATCCAAATACAAAACAGACAAAAAATACAAAAACAACAAGAATTTCCCACCACCCACTCTAACAGGTTGAGTCCAAGCTTAAACTTCCACAATATTCATCCAAAACTTTAGGTCTGAGCTTTCTAAAAGTGGAAAGTTGCCTCTTTCTCCATAGGAAAAATCACATAGCATCCCAAATTCCTCACCTCATTTTCAATTAGGATAGAACTCTCTAGAAAAAAAATGCATCTAATACTTTATAAGTTGCAAACATAAAACTTAAAGCTCATCCTCCATGACACCCATGAATTGATTGCATGGTAAGACATGGGGTGTGAGCACTCTCCCCAAAATCAAATTCATTATCACTTTGTCGATTCACCCACATCGAGATACAAGTAATATTAATTTTAAACTTATGAAAAATATTATTAAAATATCATATTTTATAAAATATAAATATTAGTTTAAAATTTATTTAAAATATGGGTAGGATGTTAGATTTTATAAAATATAATGTCCTTAAAAGTATTAAAATTATTGCAATGTTGTACAATTATTTATTTTTTAAATATCATGGCTATAGTGTATCACCAATTTTGTTTAGAAAAAGAAATAGATTTCTTCGTTAATATTTAAATATTTTTATTTATTAATCTTCATAAAGTTAATATCTAAATTGAATACTTTCAAAACAATTTTTTTGATTACCATGTTTCTACAATTTTTTTATCTATGGTAAAAAAAAGATAAAGAATATTAAAATTTTAATCATATTGAATTATAATAAAATATGATTATTCTTTCTTATTTATGGAGAATCATAGTTAATTTTCATCAATTTTTTTTTTCAATGAGGAAGAATTATGATAAACTTTTACTCCCCATGGCTAACCATTTTCAACTTTAGCTTACCATAGGTAACTATGGTCAACTCTCACAATCCATACTGAACCACAACCACCTTTGGTTAATATAATTTAACTATAGTCAACCATAGTTTACTAATCTTCAAGGATACTATCCAATAGAACAACCATATTAATAATGTGGTTTTGCCATTAATTTTAAAAGTTAGAAAATGAGAGCCAAAAAGTTGTACCAATCACTTTATTATGTGATTTTGGTAATAAATTTATAAATAAAATACAAATTAATTATTGTTTATAAATGTAACAAATAGGATTATTTCATGTTTTTAAATTACTTTTATTTTTTAATAAATATATTTTAAATGAAACGAAATTAATTATATTATTATTATTATTTGTTAAGCTTGGTAGGACCATTCCATTTTCTATTAAACATAAACAAGTTTACACCACAGAGATAAACCGAGTGGCCTCAACTTGCCCCGGAGGGAAACCAAGTCTGTTGGCCATTGGTCCACATTTTAAGCCATCCAAAAACAATATTGTCTTAGTCTTTCCAGCCATGCTATATATGTCTCTGTTTCATGACCAAACACTACATAACTATATAAACTGAGAATTACAACATGGAAATTAAAAGTTATCTGCATAAGACAAAATTATGCATGGGTAAGAGTCTAATCCTTTTGTTCCTCTGAGACAAATGCAACAGGTGCTAGGTCCTTGGCAGATGCAAGGGATATGGTGATCAATTTTGTCCAGCCTAATATCCTATTTATACAGCTGAAAGAGGACTTTCTCCATATCCTTCTTGTAGTTCGGCATTCCCTATAGTATCACCACCATTCCCACTGAGATCTGCTCCATTGCCTTGCCTAGTAAACTCTTCATTAGCCAATACAAGTACAAAGTTTCCTTGAACTGCGTGATTCATCCACGGGTTTTTTCAGATTCGGGAGTAAGGTCCTATAGTTTTCCATCTCTTCCTCTCTCTCACTACCTTGTTTCACTTCCTCTTCCAATTCTTCTAACAATTTCTAGATGCCAACATCCGTCCCCTCTCGGTAAGCCTCCGTCGCCTCTGTTATGAGATGTTATACTGATTTTTTGCCCTTGCGTGGCTTCGACATGCTCGTCCCCTTATCTTTCCTGGGTTCTAGGCCTCTCCTACCACGGCCATGGCCTCAAACCGCACAGGCGATAACCTGTTGTCTTGAGCACGAATGGAATCCACAGTAAGTTAGATTAAAACATGGAATTGAAATTATGCACCACCTCACTCATTGATTGTTTCTTGCAGTGGGGTACCTCTTTCCTTGCTTCTCCTCTCTACCGATTCTCCCCACAGTCATGTTGGGCCCGCAACCCCTAATGGGAAAGGCCATGACCCAAGCCCCTTGAAGTGCCCTTTTGCTCCTCCATTTCTCTCGTTTGTATGTAGGTCTACCAACCCATGCCCATGCCAAGTTCGCATAACCCCCTTGCATATTGTTATATGCCTACTATATTTGAGGTTCATTTCCCCCTCTGCCTCAGGCTTAATGCTTTTGTCTCTCAATTCTCCTTAACTGGGTCTCCACCGAGAGATTTTGGCCTCGCCATCACTCCGGCATGGTTTCTAGGTAGCCCAATGCTTACTTTGCAAGTCACAGGTATGACTGCATCCCAAGCCTCCTACTAGATACTTTCCCCAACCCCCATCTATGATAAATTTCCCCTCCTACATTTCCTTGTGACAGTCAAGCTTCCCCTTACCCTTGTTTACTAAGCACGAAGCTTCCCATCTTAGTTACAATCAATTTCCCCCAGTAATCATGGGTTTCATGCATTTGACGGAAGGTATAGACATAGAAATAGGCCATGGCGAGCAGTTTCTTGCCTCATTGCCACCAACAATTTCTTATCCCCTAGACACAACCCCTTGCATCCCGACTAAACCCCAACAAGACCATAATAACAGTTTTGAGGTGGAGCCGAATAGCATACTTGAAGTCTACAGGCGTTCGTCGATGGCCCTGGTTCTTCGCGTTTCGACGTTCTCCCCCTGCCTTGTGATACCATCCTTCTTTGCAAGCTATCTCGCTAAGACTGCATGTTGAATTGCCTCACCATCCGTTATACCCTACCTTGCCTCCAATCCCACCACCTTGCCCACCTCCCTAGCATGCATTCATGCCAAGGATCACCGCACCCCCTGCCTTGAGCATGTGGGGGACGACGGTATTAAGTGCTCAAGTACCCTTCATCACTGCACCCAAGCTGCCCCAGTTGTGATACTTGGTCCACTCGTAGATATTTTGCTCTCTATAATTCTATGCATTAAAATTGTTGCCAAGTGCATTAGAATTGTTCTCTAGTATTTATATTATATTATATTATAATTACTATGTTAATATATTAATTTGATGTTTAATATTAATCCTAAATCAAATTATATTAAAATTTAGAATAAGAAAATTTGTATTTTTTTTAATATAATAATATTAAACTTTTGATTTTAATTATTGTAAAAAAAATTATTTAAAAACTTAATGAATTATTTTTTTCCATTTTAATGGTTTGAATAGAGTTCTACTAAAAAAACAAACAATAAAAAAACTTAATTTTTATAAATTAAAAATTTGTAGTAAAATTTCTAAATTATAGAAATCTTTTCATTTTTATAAGACTATAACTAGTACAAACACATTAAAAATATTAATGTGATTGACATAGCGAAATGCTTCATAAATATAACAACACTAAGAATGCCTTACCAATGCATATATTTACCTGATTAACCATGTATATACAGCGTGAGTGGGCCTAATGGTTAAGAGCATGTGTTTCCTCCTTAGAGGTCACAGGTTCAAAACTAGACGGGAGTAGAGTATGTATGCCTTCGTAGAGTTAGCAGTTAAATCGTTGCGCAGAGGTGGGTCCCTTGTCCCACAAACAAGGGGGTTTCATACACCAATTTGGTGTCTGGCTTGGCTGTGACCTTAAAAATGGATATATTATTATTATTATTAAAAAGATTATGGGTCAACTTTAACTTTAGAAAAAAATTAAGCATCTTATTATTGTAAAATGGACCATTTCGCTAAATAAAATTTTCTTATATATTTAAAAAACAAATTACACATATTATTGTAAAATGGATTAGTTTTCTAAAAACAAATTGCTTATATATTAATTTCTCCATCTAATTAGAATATGAACAAATTGGAAGAATATCAAATGTGAAGGGAATTGGTGGGTAGGGAGTCATGTGACACAAATATAAATTTTTAATTTATTAAAAGTCAATACAACCTAACAAAGTCTATAACACACTATAGTAGTTGATAAACATTAAGACTAAGCATATATTGAGCATATTGACCATTTCGCTAAATAAAATTTTCTTATATATTAAAAAAAAAGAATTACACATCTTATTGTAAAATGGATCAGTTTTCTAAAAACAAATTGCTTGTATATTAATTTCTCCATCTAATTAGAATATGAACAAATTGGAAGAATATCAAATGTGAAGGGAATTGGTCGGTAGGGAGTCATGTGACACAAATATAATTTTTTAATTTATTAAAAGTCAATACAACCTAACAAAGTCTATAACACACTATAGTAGTTGATAAACATTAAGACTAAGCATATATTGAGCATATTCCCTTGAGAAACAATCTAGGACGTCAATTATTTATTTGGATTGAATGGAGGTTTCTTTTGAATATTTATAAATATTTTGGATATATAGTTTAAGAACTTAACTTTCTTTTGGAGATAAATGATATTATATATATAACTTGATTATATTAAATTTTGATTTTTAAAGATTTAAATTTAATTACATTTATTAAGTAATTATTAAGTAATATTAGCATGATTATAGATGTATAAAATATATAATTTTATTTTTTTGAGAAAATCTGAAATTTAATTGTAATATAAATTTTATAGATAGTATTAAATAAATTATAAATTTTATAATATCATTAAATGTTTATCATAAAAAAAATATTTAGAAGATATAAATAATATATATATATATATATAATATATATATATATATTTATATATATTATATATATATATATATATTTATATATATTATATATATATATATATATATATAAGTTAAATTAGTATCTTTTATTTTCTATTAACTCGGGTTGAAATATGTACATGCATTTGATGACCTCAACCCGCCCCGAAGGGAAACTGGGTCTGTTGGCCATCTTACGTTTTTATAAGCCAGCCAATAACAAAAAACAATAAGTCTGTTTGTCCATGCCAAATTCACTAAACAACCAAAAATACTAATCTTGTTTCCTATCAACATAAAGATCTATGAACAAAAGGGAGAGCCTGCTCTCAGAGATCTAGAAAAGAAAACCTTAAACATAACTAGAAGGATCAGTCTACCATGTTTCCAGGCGGATTGTCTTCTTCTATCGTCTCAGGAACTATCTTCTTCAAATAATGTTAGATCTCCTCAAGCTTGCTATCTTGCATGAGTAGAGTTATCTGAAGGTTCTTCATATCTTTTTTTAGATTTGGAATGCCCTGGGCCATCTATGCCATCTCCATAGCCACTTGCTCCATTGCTTTGGCCAACAATATCGTCATCACCCAATAAACATGAAGGGCCTATTTATATAAAGACAGGTGGCCTCTGGTGTTTCCTGGGTCCGGAAGCAAGCATTCCCAATCCTCCATTTTGGGGTCTGACTCCTCCTGCATGGTCGCTGCCTCTAATTCCTGAATTATCCTTCGAATGTCAGCATTGCTTTCTTCACTATACGCTATCCCCACCTCTTACACGTTATGCTTCAATGTTTTCCTACCCCGATGCTTTCCAACTGGTGATGGGGAGCTCCGTCCCTGGCTGTTAGCTTGGAGGCCTCTCACTTTGCCCCTACGCCCCCTTCCCTGACCTAGATGGGCAGCTTTATTTTCAACCATTGCCTTGTTTTCCTGGCCTACTACGATGGAGGGAGCTCCAAAGAATCCTTCACCTCCATGCCCCTTAGTTTTCTTCCCCAAGTTCAAAGCCTCCTCTTGTTGCTTTTCCTCTGTATGCCTAACCTTCCCCATTCCACCTTTTCTCGTCTGGATGTGATAACCTTATTTTGGAGTTTTCTCTTCCTCCCATCCCGTCTTCCTTTCCATACTTGTCTGCTTCTATTCATTAACCTCTTAGGGGCCGGGCATAATTTTCCCCTGCCCTGTCCAACACCCTTCCTTGCTCAGATCAGTTTTTACCTTTCTCATGCTTCCCTTTTCTAACTTTTGCCTGGTATTACAGTGGGTGGGTGACCAGTCCCTCTCATTTCGCCAACCTTCTACAGCTCTTGAAGTATCATTCGTTTGCTTACTCCTGTCAATGCTATCACTGAGAACAGTGGATAATTTCCTTCCTACATGCCTCTTGTCATGCCAAATTTCATGATTTTGCTACCAACCTCTACCCTTATGCACCTCCTCACTCTGCCACATTCATTCTCCATGTTCGTCCTCTCCTGCCCTTCTTAATCCTGTGCCAGCTTACCTGCATCCCATCTGTTGGTCACCGCCTTTCTCCCCACCTCTTCCTTTCAATGCTCTGTCACCGTTGCTCCTCAGAGTTATACCTTGCCTGCAATCTATCCTGTCATCCTGAGCTATAATTTTAATGCAAGGTGGCCTGTCATGCCACCTTCCTGCCTTCGTAATAATTTCCCACACCACCACCTTTTTCACCTCGATCGGGGAATAAATAATATTTATTTTAATTAAAGAATGAGTAATTGAATTTAATTACATTATGATTATGATATTGGTGAAGCAAATTCAAATCTACCAAAAATGACATAAGAGGGTGAGAATAGCATATGATTTATATGAATATAAATTTTATTAATAAAATAAATAAACATTGACTTTATTATAGTTATGGTTAAGATAACAAAATTTATGAAAAATAATGGTGTATGAAGAGTGAACTTACAATATGGCATATAGAGATGTATTATGGTTATATTTATTTTTGAAATATCAATAGTGGAAATTATTACAATTTTTTTTCAAATAAATGTTGTTTCTATTTGGGGCAGCTCAATTAGTTAATGTGAAGACATAAGTATAAATCTCTTGGATTCAAATTGTAAATTTTAATTATCTTATTTTAATAAAAATGTACATTTAAATTATATATACTTTGATCGGGGTGCGATCTAGTTGTTTGGACAGCAAGCGAGGATTAATGCAAGGTACCTCTGAGTATTGTACCACCACTCCCCACACACTCAAGGTGATGGGTGCGGTGGCCCTTGGCATGATTGCATGCAAGGGAGGTGGGAAAGGTGGCAATGACGATGGTGGAGGAGAAGGATTTAATAGGAGAGAGGGTAGACACATGGGTGGTGTAGTTGGCTTTATTCGCAGACGGGGAAGTTGGTGCATTGGATGGGTGTGGCGACACCATCCTCAGCTCCAAGCTTGTCAACAACCTGCAAGTATTCATGGGTATGGATTATGGTATCTCTCTTCCATAGCAATGATGACCTGTTTGCGTTTTTACTGGAGGGAGTAGGGAAAAATAGGAATGGAAATTGGGAAGTTGAGAAATGTTGGAGGAACTAGAGGTGGCACCTGGTAGTTTTGGCTCGGTCATGTGTCTATATTTTGAAACTCCCTAGTATAACTTCAATTTCCCTCTATTTCGAAGATTTACTATCTTGCATGGGGACCCTGGGAATTACAGGTCAAGGGCCAAGTGGGGACGCCTATAGGGATCTTACGGGTAGAGGTCGAGAGATAGGTGTGAAGGGGTGCGGGTGTCAGTTAAGCTACAACCTAGGAGTTGGTCCCTACTGGAGTTGCAAGGGTAGTCACTAGGAGTTATATAGATACCATTACAGAAAAGGAAATGCTGGGAATCGCGGGTGGGATGTCTTGCAAGAAAATATCAGTGGTTATCTGCTTGCGTATTGGGCAAAGGGGAAAGGGTATGCAAAGCATGGTTTCCTTAATGCTGGCATGCAGTAGTGCTCACCAACTCGTAATTAGTGAGGGGAAGATAACCTGCATGTGGCTGTGAGGAGGTGGATGTGGTGATGGGGTCTCTTTGCTGGTGGAAGTAGGTCGACCCCTACTAGGGAATGGACCTATGACCACAAAGGCTCTAGCATCAACACTGAAGGGGAAGGGGAGGAGTAAGGTGGGATGGTTATTTGGATTGGAGGAGTAAGGTGGGACGGTTATTTGTGATAATCCAACCCACGAGCGTGATCATTGTTATACCATGTTAAATTGTTTTTGGTTAATGAATTGTTACAATGAATATGATCGGGGCATCTTGGCCATGACTCATCCTACAAAAAGTCATGGGAATGGAAGATGACCGCACATGCCCAAAAAGGAAAAGGAAATGAGCATGTCTGAGCTTCGTATGGGTAGAAAATCAATGAAAAGGCTTATCAGCGAGGCTGCAGAGGCATATTGTACGGGCATAGATCAATTTATTTAGAAAATTTTAGAGGAATGGGAAGAGGAAGTCAAGTAGGACAACGAGACAAATGCGAAAATGGATGACTGGAGGACCCTAGTCCCAGATCCTCGTAACACTAGAGTGAGGATCACTCAATTTAAACAGACCTTATATCTTTATTGGTTGATGAAAATCCTGTTGGGCAAGGCTATGGAGCAAATTTTGGTCTGCATGGTTGTTACTGTCCAAGGTATGGTGAGCTACAAACAAGAATTCTAGAAAGTTCAGTTTAAACTCCATAATCAAGATATCAGGCTCAAGAGAATTGAGAGGTAGATTCCATGTATCTTAGAACTATCCAAGATGCCTAGATCGAATGTCAAAGACCCTGCACTGGTGGAATCAACCTCGGAGGAACAAAATGATTAGATAATCTCCCTTGTTTAATTTTGTTTTATATGCGGATAGCGTTTCCTTTTCCTTAATAAAGAATATATATAGGTAGAAATCTAGAGTATGGTCATGAAACATAGACTTATATAGCTTGGATAGAAAGACTAAAACTTTTTTGTTTTTGGATGGCATACAATGTGGATAGGTGGCCAACGGACTTGGTTTCCCAATGGGGAAGTTGAGGTCACCTAGCCACTCTATGTGGTGTAAATTTTCCTATAAATGAATGGAAAAAAGATGACTTGCCAAGCTTAACAAAAAAAATTAGATATATATATATATATTATATATATATATATATTATATATATATATTCACTTGAATTAAAATATTTAAAGGATTAAAGTTTCCTCATAAGTTTAATGAGAAAATGTCATAAAACTTTATCTAATTTTAAAATGACATAAAATATGAAAGGATTTAATGAATGAAAAATTCAATATTTTTGTTCGCTTGGGGTAGCTCAAGTGGTGATGGCCATGGAATGAAGTCTCATCAAACCAGAGATGGACATGTAAATAATGGACATGTAAAATAAAAAAATGGAGAGTCCTACCAAGCTTACAAAAAAAAAAAAATCTTATAAAACATATAGCTTTCAAAATTATCTAAAAATTTTGACTAATTCAAAGCCTACAAAATAATAAGCAATTTTTTTAAGCAAATCAGTTATTTATATTAGGTAAAAGGATAGTTGATAAAAGGATAGTTTTCATGCCCAAATCCATTTACTTTCAGTAGTAACATCAACAGGTCCAAAACTCTAGTAGAGCCACAACTTAACTTTCCTAGTGTCGTAGGTCTTCTTCTCTACAATGCCCATAAATTCTACAAAATTGCCCCCAAAAAGTTTTCAATTTTACATAGCATACTACATTATTTATTAATTTTCCTTTGAAGGGCAAGGGCCTCACTTGTCCATAGTTTCTTCCTACTTGTCATGTCTTCCTCCTTCATTGCATGCCACACCTGCGTTGATCATATCTTGCAAAGTCAAGGTGGGTTCGAGGGAGTCCTAATTTCTTTCTTCCTCTTAGCTCCAGGGAGTCTCCTTCGTCCTCAGTAGCAACTCTATCTCCATCCGGATGAGATAAAGTTCCATCTTTGCATGCATCCATACCCATTTGTAATCAACCAGTTAGGCTAAGGCAACCCTTTTTCAAAGACATCCATTCTCCTTCTTAGCAATTCAAATATTCCCGTCAAGTTTTTGAATTTTTTTCTCACAACAGTCTTCGAGCTCTCGAAATTCCTATTTGCATAGTTGTTCCCCATCATTGGTAGAATCCAATTCTCTAGAGAAGGATTCCAACAAAGTGTAAGCTATGTACCGATGAATGTCTTTGGCTTCCCAAATTTATGGGTTCTGCTCTTCTCGAGATCCATTTCCTTTCATTTATATCATTAAATTCTCGGACACCTCAGTTGTTAGAGAAGCGATCCTCACCCATAGGGAATACATTGTGGCATTAAATTGACTCTCCTCAACTAGATGTGAACCCCACATTTTCTACAGAAGGGAATATCTATGTGAATCTAAGTCTGGCCGACCTCCTTCTTAGTATCTCTAGATGTGATGATTGTTGTGCATGGATTGTAACATGGGAAAGATTTTCCAGTTTTCCATATGTGAATATCTATGTGAATGTAAGTCTAGACGACCTCATTCTTAGTATCTCTAGATGTGATGATTGTTGTGCATGGATTGTAACATGGGCAAGATTTTCCAGTGTTCCATATGTCCTTTCTATCCGTTGTGGGATTGTGTGCTTCCAAGTATCCTTTGTTGTTAATTCTCCTTAATTAAACCTTTCCCATCCTTTAATGTGGGATTGTGTGCTTCCAACTTTAGCTAGTTGTTAATTCTCCTTAATTCAACTGGTTCATTCAACCTCAAAATTTTATTTATTTGTTAATGTTAATTACTAGTTTAGCACGATAGATTGCACATCATCAACCAAAATTACTCTTTGTTCTAATTGGACACCCCACTTGGCTAGGCAATCAACCTCATGTTTATAGATCTGAGGATGTGATACAGAAAAAAAATTTCAAATTTCAAATTTCAAAGATAGAAATTCCATTCCCTGAACAATTGAGCGAAGACATGGTGAATTTCCTACCATTGTTTTAGAGATCTGTCTTGTTACCAACATTGAATTCCGTAGAATCCATTGGTGGTCTATGCATCTCGTCTGAAACTTACAGGTGCACGGAAATAAATAAATATATATAATTTTAAAACTCTGCAACTTACAATTGCACAGCAAGAAGCAGACATCATTTTAAATCTTTTAGGTTTGTTTTGAGCGTTTTATATCAGGGTTTAATTTTGTGAGTCTGTTGAGTCCAGAGGGTTTTTATTCATAGACCGAAAATTGCTTTTATTGGCCCTCTATTTCCCGAGCATTGAACAGGAAATGTGCGAAAGAGCTGAGAATTAAAGGCGGAAGGAATTTTTTAAACGATACACCAACTAGAAGATTTCCACCATGCTGCCATGAAGACTCAAGCACCGTATTTGACAGAGAAATGCCATTAACTGTAAACTCAAAGTTAAATGCACAACCAAATAAAAACGTAATATTTAATATGATAGTATTCACTATTAATCTAATAGCCAGGCCCAGGGCTGTCTAGGAGCCAAGTGATAACCAGGCCCAGGGCTGTCTAGTAGCCAAGTGATGGGCAGAATTGCTTATTCCCCATTCTCCTCTCCCCACATAAATTAGACTCAGTCGTTATAAACACAAACATTTAAAATTTGCCAGGTATCCACAAACGAGAAGTCGAGGGCCACGAGGCCCAAACAGCGTATGACTTTTCCTATCAGAAGATAGGACTCTCGCCTTTGAATCGCCGGCCATTGTCGTTCCAACTGGCCACCATACCGTGTGCTGAGGCGGCCTCTTCCGCAGATCATTGCCGCGCCGCCATTATTCTGCCCTCGCTGTCTTTGCAGATTACCACTGTCGGATATGCGAGTTTTGATAATCCAAATATTCTCATTACACTGCTGCGTATGCGATTTAACTGCCCCCAATATGCGACTATGGGATTCCTTGATACACACACTTATTGACAGATACGCGAATTATCACCACTTCAAATGAGCGAATATGGTATTCCCTTGATACACGCAACTTATTACAAGATACGCGACTTATCATCACGTAATATGGGGTTATTCCTTGATATGCGCGAGATACCACCAGATACGCGAGTTGTCTAAGTATATGCAAGGTATATGCAATTTGTAATTAGGATACGCTAATTATCACAATAGGATAAGCGGTCCATTACGCTGATAAGCGATGTATCTACCATTTATGCGAGCGATTTGAGATGGATATGCGAATAGCGACGGCAGAAAATGCTATAATTTCTTTCGATATGCGACCTGTCACATATGATATGCGACTTATCATCGACTGATACGCGTCCTATCATTGAATACGCTAAATATCAAAGCATACGCAAATTATCACACGATACGCGGATTATCATAATCCGTTACGGCAGTTTTGACTGGATATGCCAATGATTAATTTAATATAAATATTCGTTCGTTTCTGCCGTCTGTAAAAAGCGTTGACTCACTCCGTTTTAACATTGCGAACGAAGTAACCAATTTGTGCAGAGAGTTTCGGGTGGAGACGGCGTAGAAGCACGAGGAGGCGGATTGTGCTGTGTGTGTTTAATATATACAGTAAATAAACCCATTCTAACGAACCCCGATTCTTGTTTGTGGATTCAATTATAAGTGATGCAGTCGATCAACATAGTCAAATAAATAGGTGGAAAATTAATTACACTAATTATTTAAAGGAATTAATAATATAGTTAAATTTAAATTTTTAAATCTCATTAAAATAAACAAATTTTTTATATAACATTATTTTAATTATTATTATTGATATGTTTTTAATTATTATTTATTTGTCTTAATTAACAATAATATAGTTAAACTTCTTTCATATTACTAATATTAGAGTGTTTAAATATTAAAAAAACAAACCAAAGATTTAATATGGTTTAGTTTTTTTAAATTAAATAATTTTTATTTCTTTAATTAAAAGGATATATGTTTCATTGATCATTGAAATTGGAAATCTTTTTTAAGTGGTTCTTAATTTATTTATTTCAAGTTTTTGAACTTAGATACGGGAAAGTTTTTTAACGATTGGAATGGCTTTTTTAAGTCGAAGCTTTTGGTTTCAATTCATGGTTATTAAAGGTTTTTTTTTTTTTCTTCAATAATTTTTATAAATTTGAATTAAAAAATAAAAATAAAAATTGTTCGTAAATCCTCAACTAAATTTTTAACCAATTAAATTTTTGTTTCAAAAAGTTAGGTTTTATTATAAATTAAAAAATTTTCATAGTTCTTATGTTTTTGGAGGTTTAGATACGAAAAGAAAACATCTCTAATGAGTTGGAAATGGTTTTACAAATTTGGAAGCTTTTGAGTATCAATTTATAACTATTGAAGTTTTTTATTCTTTTTCCAGAATTTTAGAGATTTGAACTCATTAAGCTAGAAAAACAAATTGTTTGTCAAAACACTCAAGCTAAAATCATTGAACACAAATTAAATTTATAATTTTAACATTATAGAACTTCTAGAAAGCTATGACAGAATTTTGTGTGAACATTTCACCCACTTTCAAGAGCATAAAGTTTTATGTCCCTCAAGATATGTGAAGTGTTCACCCAAAAAAGAAAAATACAAATTTTACCAAAAGTTCTTACTAGCATTTGAAA
>APFE031181912.1:27117-58669 GCA_000404065.3 Pinus taeda
AGTAAAAGATTCCACATATAGGTGTACGTTTTAATAGAATTATAGTTAAGATAATGAATACCTTTTTATATTTTGTAATGTAATATGTTAATTCATGTTTATTATAACTTTGAATTAAGAATTTGTATAGTTTAAGAAATGGCTACTCAATTTACATTTAATATTACATGTGTAAACAATATTGAATTCATTAATATAATATATTAAAATAAAATATTTAATTTATAAAAATTGATAAATTTTCATATCTTAAAAAAAATTGTCCCGATTTTTTAATTAAAATATAATCATAAATATTATTTAAATAATATATATATATTAAATTATAATATATATAATTAATTTACTAATTTGTTTTAAATTTTAAAAATGTTTATAGTTATACATAATTTATATCTTTAATAATACAAACCAATACATAACCTTACATCTCCCATATAATGCCGCTAGCAATCTTGATTCAGTTTAACATCATCAACATTTAAATTTTATATTCGATAATTAAGTATATTATATTAATATATATATTTAATTTTTAATTTAAAAAAAAAATTGATTGGATTTATAAATTTAATTATTCATAAATACATTTTTTTATTTGCATAATAATTCATAATATATATATATATATATATTATATATATAGTATATATATATATATATATATAATATATAATCACATAAAGCGCTAGTGTAATTACATTAATTGTATTTATAAATATTAAAAAAGTAAATATAATTTTAGAAATGATGAAAATATACTCTGTAATTCATTTATGGCTATAAATTAAAGATCTAAATTAAAAAAGAGATTAACCAATCAACATTTAGTAAAAAAGATACCTATCAACATAATTATAAAGTTTTTAATATATACCATTCCGTTTTAACTCCAAACAAATTAATAAACTTATCTATTACCAAAAGTTTACATATACCATAATAATAGTTTTGGTTTTCATCTTTTATGAATGAAACTCTTTTGTAAAAGATTCTACATATGTACTAAAAAAATAATAGTAAGAAAATGAGTACCTTATTATATTCTTTTAATGATTTAATCAATTTTATTTAAACTTTGGTAGAATTTGTATGTTTAAGATAGATAATTGACATTGTGAGAATATTGAATTCATTTATATATTTAAAAATAAAATATTAATTCAAAAAATGAATTCAAAAAAAAATTGGGTCCTTAAAAACTTTTATTAAAAAATCAAAACACAAGATATTAAATAATATATATCAATAATTATATAATTATTCATTTAATTTAAAATATAATTATTAAATAAAGTAAAATTAATTTAGAAACATGAAATAATTTTAGAGGTTAAATTTGTAAAAATAGTAATTAATTTGTATTTTAAATATATATTTCTTGTGAAAATAATATCTTAAAGTGGTTAATATATGTTGGTCACATTTTCTACCACCTAAAATTAATGACATTATATTTCACTACAGTTAAATTATTGTTAAAGTTAATTGGCTGAGTATAATTCTTGAGTGTGGTCAATAATTAATTATGGTTAAATTATTGTTGAAGTTTATTGGTTGAGTATGATTGTTGAATGTTCACACTAATTAATTATAATATGCAAAAGTTAGAGACAATTAACATAATTAGTAAAAACATGGTTCTTATTGAACAGTATAAATTGATAAAAAGTTGACATATAGTTATTGAATAGCAAAAATTGATAAAAAAAATTTATCATGATTTTTATATAATTAAACATTTAATATTCCATGTAATGAATAGCAAAAATTAATAAAAATTCATCATGATTTTATATAATTAAACATTTAATATTCCATATCCACATGGAAAGGCCACCCACGATGTTCCAAACAATTTATTGTTAACATGTAATTTCCTCACCACGGTTTCCCTACTGCTCTCCACGGTTCCTCTCATGGATCACACAAAGACCACCTCCCCGTCAACTTTCAATTACTTTTCTTTCTTGGGTTCACGATGTAAGTGAATATGTTAAATTTCACTGGTTGTAAATTTCTATATTAGAGTTATAGTGTTTTTAAAAATCAATATAGACATATCTTAAATAGGGAATTTAACAGGAATCTAATGTTTTATGTGTAATTTTTTTATGAACGGAAATAATTAAATATTTTATAATATATTTTTTTTTTTTTTTATCTTTTAAAAATTATTTGGACCAAACATTAATAAATTTTGGACTTTGGTAAGGGGACTATAAGAGTCTCAAGGTTAAAATGAAAATTTTTCTCTATTTCCCATTTATTTTATTAAAAATTCATTATAAAATCTATGAAAAAAAAGAAATTTAATTTTATAATTTGTTTTTTTTTTGAAATATATAATTTTAAAAAAATATTTATTCAAATTTGATTAAATTAAATTTAGAGACATTTCTTTTACTATGAACTAATAATTTTAAAACAAAATGCTTTATATTAATTTTAATATTAAAATTAAATAATTAAGATCCTTAAATATTAATGATGTGATTTTTTGCCGAAATTCTCTAAAACGAAAAAAATCTACTTTAAAGATAAGGTAGCTAAAATACATATAAATCTTTTTCTCAAAAAGAGGGTAATCTCTATCAATAAATATTTTAAAAAATAAACAAATTGTGTTACATATGCAAGTTTTTAAACCATTACATTATAAATTTGATCTCTTAATAAATTTAATGATATATATATATATATATATATATATAGTATAAGATTTAATATTTTAAATAAATTTTGTATTTCTTTCTGAACTAGAATACACATGGATGTGCTAGATACAAGGTATGTGTTTAACTATGAAGACGAGAGCATATCTAAAAGTGCACTTTTAAAAAAGAGGCATAGGAAATTATGATAGGTAAAAAGAATAAATAGTTGACAATGTTTAAGGATCAATGTGGTTTATAGTGTTGGCACAAGTGTGGGGAAACAATGCCAAGATGTTTCTCAATACATCCCAAATGCTAATCCATATCCTCATGTGACAATGTTGGTGCTCCATAGATTTTATGATGTCTACTTAGTGCTCGAAACCGTTTATCAATATTCTAACAAAGAGAAAATTCAAATGCCAATATAGGTTGATGGTGTACAGATACTAGTTAAAATGACCTCATGTGTGTCCAACATATGACATCTAATCATCCAATTTAGTGAGAACCTTTTGTTTGAAAGTTGCTACTCTTGGGAAGCCCCTTCATGTTCCATACAAACTAGTTCCTCCTAGATGGACCCTAGGATAGTATCTCAAACACTAGCATCTAAATTTTGTAGTCGATGGTGTGCACGTGTGTGTATCGTAAAGGCTCTCCCCTAATAGTATGCATCCCCTAAATAGATACGTGCTCTGTGATGGAGCATAGATACTTGCTTTGTGATGGGGCATAGTAAAAAGTCAGACAAGAATATAGAAGTTAACTCTTGGGAAGGCAAGTGAATTGATCTCAAACTAAAATCATAATCTCATTTCATTTCTTTCCATACCTCTTACCATTTCCTCCCTCTTAGAAAATGCATGTGGATGATGGCCAGTAATCATAGTAGATATTGAACCAAATGAACAGTGGAGTTTTTTGCAAGAAGAAGAGGCGTCTGAGGGTATGGCAACCTAGGGTTTCTACAGAACCTGCAACAACAGACCTGAGTAGACTTCTACAATACTTTCATACCACTAGCAGTACGAAAGGCAGCACATGATAAGAAGCAGTTCGAGCAACATGAATACCCCCTAGGGGGAGGACGCTGCGCCTCCCCCCAATGCAAATGATTCTCCCCAGAGGTGTGAGGAAGGAACTAGTCGAGCTGATCAAAATGGAGACAGAAAGAAGATAGATCCACAAGATGCCAAGGTGAACAACAGGGAGAACCTTCAGGTCTCCTCCAACACCTGTAGACTGGTCACTACTAAACGCCTGAAAATAGAGCTCCCAAGTCATCAGATCAATGCTGAGATCCAGTACATGAGAGATCATGCATTGATAGGCAAATTCATAGGTATGTGGCCAACAGAGAAAGCGTTTCATGGTTGGATAGCAGCGAAGTGGAAGCCGAAAGGACACATAATAATGCAGCTAGGACCTAAAGGGTTCTTCACGGCCATCTTTAACTACTCGGAGGACTGAAACAGAGTACTAGATGGTGGCCCCTATTTTTTCAACGCATCTGGCCTATATTTGAGGGGATGGATGGATCACTTTAATCCAGACAAAGAAGATCTCAGCTAGGCGCCACTCTGGATCCGTCTCTACTCACTCCCAATGGAATACTAGGATGAAGAGACATTTTAAACCATAGGAAATGATCTTGGTGAATTTGTCAAAACGACAGAGGAAAGAAAACTCCGAAGATATACCTCCTTCGCCCGCATTTGCGTTTATATGCACCTTAGCAAGGCACTTCCGGATGCGGTAAGTATTTTTCATGACGATGTTGAATGGGTTCAATTAATTGATTATGAACATGTGTCATTCAGATGCAAGATATGCCATGCACTGGGTCACCTATTTCGAGACTCTCCTCTAAACCAGAAACCATTGAATACCACTGCCTCTGAGGAGCTGGATTTGACTGGCTTTACTAAAGTTGCCAATCGTAGGAAAAATCATAAGAAACCTGCTACAATGCCTAAGAAGCCTCAAGCCAGTTCATCAAAACCCTCTATGAGCAACAGTTTTGAAGTGCTAGCCCGATAAGAAATACACAACCCTGAGCCCCTTATCCCATCTGAGAAGGATCCCATGATGAACAAACAACCTAGACATTCTGATCCCAAAAAAATCCCAAAAGAAACATTACCCACAGCTCCTTCCTCCACGGCTATGTGTACAGTCCCAACCTGGTACTTGCAAGGAATGGAGGTAGACAACTCGTAGCCTGACCTTTCCAGGGCAAGAAAAACAACATAAGACATAAGTGACACACAATATATGGAAGAAGAACAAAAAATCATAGACATTGGGGATTTGGACATTCTTGGTCTAGAGCAGGCATGCAAAACAAAAAATTATGATAAAATCCTAGACCAACAGTTGGAGAATCTAGAAGTAATTCTCTCCAGAGATAAAAGACAAAAATCCCTAGGTATTCAAACAGGAGGTCTATGAGATGGGAAAAGCATAATCAAAGATAGCAAAAAGAGAGGGAGGAAAACGGATCTTCAACGCACCATCTGCATTGGGGAAATGCTAGTGGAGTCAGGCAGATACTCCAAGCTCACAAAGTATTACAACTCTCTCTCCAACCTTCCATCATGAAGCTAATCTCACGAAACATTAAGGGGCTCAATAGCCCTGGGAAATGCAAATTGATTAAGAACATGATAAAGCAAGAGAAAACCCAAATTCTCTTTATGCAGGAAACTAAATGCAACTCCATCTCTCTAGATCGAATTGCTACAAAAGTTTGGCCGGGTAGTACAGCAGCAGCAGTAGATGCTTCAGGCACCTTAGGAGGCTTGGCAATCATCTAGGATGCATGCACCATTGAGCTAAACAACATTCATGCAAACAAGCATTTCCTTCAAGCTACTTTCCACATTACAGGCACCAGTATACATGGTCACATAACCAATGTATATTTTCCCCAGGAAGCTATGCATAAGGTAGAACTTCTGAATACCCTTTCCTCAATCAATACTGATAGGTCTCATCCACTCTGGATTACTCGGGGCGACTTCAACATGATAACCAAGATGGAAGAAAAGCGAGGAGGAAGGAATAAGCTGGACAAGGAAAGTAACAATCTAAAAGATTACATTCAAAGCAATTAGCTTATTGACATGCCATTCAACAATGGCCTTTTTACATGGAATAACAAAAGAGTTGGTTCGCACCAAATTGCGTCTCGCCTGGACAAATTCCTAATCTTTGACAACACAATCCACTTAGGGGGATACCTTTCAGCTTCAATCCTGCCGCTGACAGGCTCATACCATTGGCCAATTTCTCTCCAATGGTCTCGACCAGGCAATGCTACCCACAAGTTGTTTTGCTTCGAGGCTTTTTAGATGACACATCTGGATTTTTTCAATCTGGTAAATTTGGAATGGATCAACTTCTATTCGCCAAATGGTACAAGCATGTTCAAATTTCAGCAGAAGCTTAAATACCTCAAGAGTAAAATAAAACAATGGAACCATTCTTCATTTCATAACATATTCTAGGCTCAGACTGCTCTAGATCAAGAGATGAAATAGTTGCAGCAATGGATCATCACAGCCGGAAGATCAGAGGAACTTTTGAAATAGGAAAATTCTCTTGAAACTCAGATCTTAGAGAGGGCCAAACAAGAAGAAATGCTCTGGAGGCAAAAATCGAGAATCAGGTAGCTAAAGGAAGGGGAAAAAAATACAAAAAATTTTCACCGTTCCACTATTCAATGCCGAATGAATAACAATATTACTCACATTCAAAATGAGCAGGGGGTAAAAGTGGAAAAACATGAAGAAATCGAGCTCGCACTTCTCAACTACCTTAAGCAAGCTCATCAAGAACCACAAGTGGACATAATGCAAGCTATAGGAAAAATCACAGAGAACATCCCCAAACTCGTCACAGAAGAGCATAACCAGCTCTTACTTAGGCCGGTCGACTTACATGAAGTGGAAAACGCAGTTCATCAAATGAAAGAAGGCAAGGCACCGGGGCCAGACAGATTTACCTCCAACTTTTTCCATAATTTTTGGGAGCTAATTAAATTGGAAGTCTGGTAGACTTTTTAGGAATCAAGAACCATAAGGTGGATGCTTTTGGCTATGAATGCCACATTCATAGCCCTTATCCCAAAGGAAGCTCATTCTAACACCCCTGACAAACTTTAGCACATTGCCCTGTGCAACGTCATCTACAAGATAGTTTCCAAAATCGTAGCTTCAAGACTCAAATCGCTGCTACCACTTCTCATTTTGTCGTAGCAGTCAGGATATGTAGAAGGCAGGCAGATTACGGATGGCATAATCCTCACTCACAAAATCATCCACTCCCTGGAGCACTCCAAGAAACCAGGTATGCTACTTAAAATTGACCTCTCAAAAGCCTTTGACAGTTTAAGTTGGGTGTATATTCAAAAGACCCTATTTGTGTTTGGTTTCTCCCCAACTTGGATTCGCTCGGTCATGAGTCTCATCTCTTCCTCCTTTTTCTCAATTTTTATCAATGGTATGCCCTCATCTCCTTTCCAACCTTCCTGGGGTATCAAACAGGGGGACCCTCTTTCCCCCTTCCTCTTTGTGTTAATGGCGGAAGGTCTTGGCCACAGTATTAAAGTTGCTCTATTTTCCTAGAAACTAAGAGGCCTATCATTTCTTAACACTCTAGCCTTCACTCATCAACAATTTGTGGAAAACAATATGCTTTTTGGTCACCCTTTAGTCCAGGAAGCTCAACAATTCAACTCACTATTGAAAGACTTTTGGGATGCCTCTGGCGCAAAGATAAACAAGGCCAAATCTCAAATCTTCTTTTTTCATACCCGTGCTGTCACCCAAGCTTCTATAGCTCGTGTTCTTGGATTCTCAAACATTGTACTCCCTTCCAAATATCTTGGCACTCCTATGACTGACTCAAATATGAAACACTCCTCTTGGAGAATGCTCTTAGAAAAACTGGAGGCTCGATTATCTTCTTGGACTCATAGGGATCTCAATATGGCCAGTCACCTTGTCTTAATCAAGGTGGTTCTGCAATCCATGCCGCTGTATCTCTTCCTGATCCTAGCTACACCCAAATGGGTTATCAAAGAGATCAAACACCTATAGAGATCCTTCCTTTGGGGTAACTCAGATAAAAAACGCAAATGGGCCCTAGTCAATTGGGACACAGTTTTCCTGCCAAAGCTTGCTAGTGGAATGGGTATGTAGGATCCTTACCACTACAATATAGTTATGGGAGCTCGCATCTGGTGGAAATGGATTACTATGCCATCCACCCCTTGGGCATCTCTATGGAATACAAAGTATGCCAATAGTCGACCCATAGAAGAATTAATCCGAATTTCAGAAGTCAACACAGGTTCTGTAATCTATAATGCAGCCAAGCAAAACAAGCTCTTAATTCAGCAACATAGCTTCTGGGAAGTGAAGGACGGAAATAAAGCAAGGTTCTGGGATGAATCTTCGTAGCAGCAACCCAAACTAAAGGATTTGATCTTACTCCATCAAATCTCGGAACAGGAAATGCAAACTTATAATACTGTCAAGCACTTCTGGCTTCCTTCCATATTGCAAGCGCACATGCAATGGTGTAGCATGGACCACATAATAAGACAAGGAACGGACTCAGCTCAACAGATTCTTAGTACTGAATTAGCAAAGAGAAGAATACAATACTCAGAGGAAAAGGATATTCTTAGATGGGGCTATGAAGAAAAAGGATCCTTCACAACTTGGGAGGCCTATCACATCATCATGAAGGAACACATTGTCAAGGACCCTCTCTGGAATAAAATATGGGACCCCAAGATTTGGCTGAAAGTCTTGACCTTTCTTTGGCTCTTATGTCACAATAAAATCCTTACTTGGGACAATCTCGGGAAGAGGAGCTTCCAAGGCCCCTCCGTCTGTCCCAACTGCAAGCAAGAAGAGGAAACCACTCAGCATCTTATGAACTCTTGCCCATTAGTTCACAAGCTCTAGGAAAAGGTCAGATTTAGATGCCAAAAGGATGGAAGGACACAAGGAGATATAGTTTCCACTGTTCGTAACTGGGCAAGGAACCCATTCAAGAGCAAGCTGTTGAACTCCTTATGGAAGCTTATATCGGGTTTTCTCATGTGGACACTATGGAAGGAGAGAAATCGATGAATCTTCAAGGACCAATCTATGCCCTTGGAATCTCTATGGAATACAGTATGTCAAAATATCAGGGAAACACTACTTCAAACCTGGTCTAAGGAAGACTTTCCCTCTCTCCCATTGGAACGAACCATATGGACAAATTAGAATCTGCAGTGCAACCAAGAAATAATAATCAATGGGAAAACCCAAGCAAGAAGCAGGACACCAGATAAGTGGATTCCTCCTCCCTGTCACATGTTCTAGCTAAACTTTGATGGAGCCTCGAAAGGAAATCCAGGAAAGGCTGGATTTGGGGGAATATTCAGAGATCATAACGAAACTCCTATTCTAACCTACTTAGGCTCAACTAGATGGGACACCAACAACTCGGCAAAGTTAGAAGGATTATGGCAGGGACTCGTTATAACTGAAAATCAGGGTATATTCCTGCTTTTTATAGAGGGATATTCGTAAATTCTCATAAATATGGTCACCAAAATGCTCCTGGGAACAACCTCAAGTAAGGTGAGCAACAACTGGAGAATGGAGAGTCAACTAAAACTTATCGAAATCTAGCTCTCCTCCCACAAAGAGATCAATCTCAAGCACATACGCTGGGAGGGAAAAAAAGTAGTTGACCTATTGGCAAATATAGGAGTGGAAAGCGGAATAGATCTCCATACAGGTACACTCTCTACTCTAGCCACTGAATAATAGATGCTAGAATATTAGGAATTGGTAAAGAATGAAATGGCTCAGGAGGAAGAAGCGCACCTGGAGGCAGGTGATCTCCAAGAACATTAATGGCCACCCAATGGACTCTTGGCGATCGTAGAATGGGGAGACGAAAGGGCAAGGCCTTTACATACAACAATATGTGATTGCGATCAGATTGCATCGCAATATCGCATCGGCGGAGACCAAGGGGTGGAGTCTATACATATAGCAATATGCGATTGTGATGGGATTGCATCACAATATTGCATCGACGTAAACCAAGGGGCGGAGCCTTTACTTATAGTAATATGCGATTGCAATCAGATTGCATCACAATATTGCATCGGTGGAAACCAAGGGGTGGAGCCTTTACTTATAGCAATATGCAATTGCGATCAAATCACATCGCAATATCGCATCGGCAGAAACCAAGGGGTGGAGCCTTTACATATAGCAATATGCGATTCCGATCGGATCGCATTGCAATATCGCATCGACAAAATCAAGGGGTGGAGCCTTTACACCTTCATATGTGCGAAGCGATGATGTGGACCCGACGGTATTCTGAATATTATTTGATAATATTTGTTTTTGTTGTTTGTACGATTGACCAGCAGGTATGTTGTTTTGTTGTCACTTCTAGTAGTGTTGTCTTGAATATTCTTCAGGGTTTTGCTTCAAAACATGGATCCGAGTCCTACGCATGGGTTTCCTTTGGTGACAGTCCTGGGATATATGGTTGGTCTTTTTGCCATGTCAAACTGGTTTCCCCAATCTAGGGCACTTTAGACATTCTTGATGAACTCTACCAACAGTGGTTGAGGCGGGGCCTCAGTGTAATTATATTTTTGTTTTTATTAATAGAATTAGCCTTACATAGAAAAGAAAAAAAAAGGAAAAAAAATCATAGTAGATATTGATCGGTCAATGAGTGGAAAGATCATCAGCTATTTCCTATTAATAAATCCACGCATGGAGAGTTGGTTGATTCTTCTTGTCTTTATTTTTTAGATAAGAGAATTAAAGTAGCCTTAGTTATTAATTTAAGCCAATTAAAATATTAATCTAAGTGTTTAGGATGAGATATTATTTTTTTTAGTTCATTGTTTCTTCTTTTATCTTACTTTTTTAAGGGAAGATAATTGAAGTAGTCTTAGTTATTAATTTAAGATAATTAAAATAATAATCTGTGTTTAGAATGAGATATTAGATTTGTCTTTAAAAATATTATTAAATTTCCCTAGTATGTAGTAGTGGCACTTATACTAGAAAGCATTTTTCCCATCTAGTGTCATATACAAGTGTTAACATCTGAACTACTTGGGTTTGCATGATGCCAAATTATCCTTGTTTATAAAATCTACTCAAGTTCTTTATTTCAATATTGTTACTCACGCATATAAGTTTTGTCTTTAAAAAAAATCTTAAATTTCCGTACTATGTAGTAGTGGCACTTATACTAGAAAGCATTTTTTCCATTCATATACAAGTGTTAACTTCTGAACTACTTGGGTTGGCATGATGTCAAATTATCCTTGTTTATGAAATCTACTCAACATCTTTATTTCAATATTGTTACTCACACATCATTTGTAGATCAAATGAGGTAAGTTATATGTTGACATGTACAAAATGCACTACTAATGGTAAGGGGATCTCCTTGTTATAAAGTCCTAGTTAGACCTAAAACCATTTGGAGTAGGAGTCCCATCATTTATGTTCCCATCATTTATGTGGATTTGGCTACCACCATGTTTGTCTGTTTCCTATTTGATTTTTGGAGAAAAGATATTAAGGTGAAGGTAAGTGTGAAATACGTGGAGAATGAATATGAATTGACTCACATATGAAAAACTTGAGATACACAATCCAATAGTATAACAACACAACAATTTTAACATCTCTTAATATACCTAGTGAAAAATAAACAAAATTAGAATGTTTTACCAGTTTAATAGAATGTAAAATTCCCAAATAAATTATCCCATAATCTTTAATTGATAATCAAATTTTATAATCATGATCACTAAGTAAAGCAACCTTCGAAAAATAATAGCAAATCTCATTACGTAAAATCCATTAATGCAACTTGTTAACATAATGCTTTCTTCTATCAATTTCTATCATTAACATTGTTCACTAAAGTAGGCTTGTTAATAACATTTTGAATGTTGTATTTCCAACATCATGAAAAGTAGAAATATCATCAAAATAATAGAAAATGAAAGCACATAAATGAACACTAATATATCCTCAGAACTATGAAGGAAAAAACTAACAAACATTTATTTTATTGAACATTTTGTGAAGGAGTTCACCCTTCGCTTAATGGCAACAAAAGAGTCATCCCTTGTCCACTATATAATTTTTACAAAAGAAACATAATATTTGATTCAAGCATAGTTAACCGAAGGCTATTACATTAAACATACTATCATGTTTCTTAATCACATTATCGAGTAGTTTTTTTATCCCAATGCTTTCGTGGCATGGTTGTTTCCCACAGCAAGTTACACTTGTAAACTGCATTGTATGATCTTTGGCTCTACATGGAACAATAAGTGTACATAATAACCTCATCACCTGTAATATTACTAGTTATAATTCATCTTTTGGTTGCGGCAAAATAAGCTAGTTTAAAACAATCACTCCATTCTCTGTTAAAGTCATGATTCTTTCCTACAAAGACTCTCACATCATGATAACATAAAATATCAATTCATAAAAACATATTCAATCTCTTCTAGTTATCATTTTTATGTTAGAATCACTAACATTTTTTTATGAATCATACCTCTTTTCAAGAAAACATTTTCTTCCTCATGCATAAATAGAAGTAAAATTTGTCTTTGTAACTTATATTTTACTTTTACATGCATCATCAAGTACAACACCACAACTATTCAACACATGCAACACCTTAATTAGTATCTTCAAGTTCATACTTTTAATGCATTTAATCAAAATGCAAAACACAACCATGATATTGTTTTCCGAGTTACTCTTCTCATTGCAAAACCATACTCAACAATCCACTGGTTCCTTCTAATATGAAACCATTCTTGTTATCACCAACACAACAATATGGGTTACTAACCTAAAGTATGGTTAATCATATTGTTTGTATTCCCAAAACATAATACAAATGCACACAAGTATAAGTGCACATCTATTTTTCCCATATTTCAAATTCATTAAATAAATGCATAAAGATTATAAGAGCATGCCCATACATTGCATTAAATAAATGCATAAAAATTATAAGAGCATGTGTTCTTATTCATATTTCACATATTTTAAATAAACTCACATAATTATAATAGCGTGCCTCCTTTTCCATATTTCAAATAATTTGAATAAATGCATTATAGTTATAAAATGGCAATTTCATTTACAGAGGTCAACTTTTGTTTTCTTTATAAATGTAAAAATGATCATAATATAATTTCCATATTGCCCTAATGGCATTATGTTTCCATACGCAACCCATATTTATATTATCAATCTCGAGTGCAAGACCATGTTTAAGAACATGAAATGCAACTATTGTTATTACAAATGTAACATTCAAATAATATAAAATACATCTATCCTTTTTGTCCATCTTAACGGTTCATTCTGGTTTGCTTGGATTTGCAAGCATGGATAGTGGCCATATATAATTGTTCCCCACGAGTATAAGGGGTAAAACTCCATTCTCTAGAGGTTTGGTCTTTTACATGAATGCTTTTAGAAGAAGTAATATTCTATATAATCTCTTTGTTAATGTCGTTACCTCATTCATATGGCAGGTATGAAATTTTTTATTTGGTTAAGCTATGGAGAGCATAGATTTTGATGCATTTCCTATCATTCTAATTATGAAAGGGGTTTGACTTGGGCCAATAGGTTCTCACATGATTCTCCTTTTATTTGGGTTAGGTTGTGGTTTCTACATGTGATTCAGAGCTGATTACTATGTTAATTGTGAAATCCTCTCTCGATTAAAGTTGTGTATGGTTCCATTGCATTTCATTTTTTTTAACTCATACTATATGATCACTATCAAGTTGTACTTTTGGTAATAGGACGAAGGGCTCGATTGTTTTATTCCATGCGTGTAAGATTGTTAAGTCAAAACTAAGCTTTTTTTTGTAAGTCCTCTAGTTAGCCATGATACCTAAGGGTTTTTAATGTATAATCATTGTTCATTTAATTTCAAGGAAAGGTTTTTATGATCTATGCATTGTAATGTAGTTATGCTTATTTTTTAGTACTTCTGCAAGTTCTTGTCCCCATTTTGATTTTTACCATGGCAACAGGCATCCTATGTATGATACATGTGTTAGATATTAATACCAATACCCTCTAATGTAAATTGTTACAAGTGTTTTTCCTTTCTATTTGTTTTCTTTTATCTCACTAAATAAATGTGTATGAATTCATATTCGATTTTTTGAAAGGGTTCTTGTGAGCACTATTATATTTTATTTTTTAAGAACAACTAGTTATTTTCTTCTTCTTTTCCGTAAGCCAATTTACTATTCATTAACTACCTAGTTTTATAGTTAGACTTCTAATATTTTGAACCTACAGATACTACACTAGTAGTTCATTCTATAATATTTTTTTCTATTCTGTTTATATGTATACCAAATCACATTTGCAGTGATAGTTTGCCTTATGTAGTATCTTTTATTTTTTAAGAATATATTCTAGACCAAATAAACTCAGGGGATCTTTCTAATGGGGATCCCCTGTCATTTTCTCTAGGTCCTAACCCTTTTTATTCAAGATTGAAGGTTTTAACTATAGGATTCTATTCTACAATTTACTCTATAACCTATATAACAATGCTTTTGGTTTCTTGAGACAAAATTAGTGTAAGTACTATATTTATTCGATTTTTGTAGGAACAATTCCAAAAAATCATTCACTATAACTTGTATACTATTTGTCACCAACAAAAAATGCATATATAGTACAACCATTCTTTGTTATGCATACAAATTTCTCTAAAAAATACCCAATTAGCCATATAACAACTTTCATTCACATAATAAAGACATTCACAGTTACTCCTACTATTAGAGAATTATCATACACTTATTTGAGTCCCTTCAGGAAGAGGCTCTAGCCTTCATGTTCCACCCAACCTTGAACCAATAATTCATTAGTTCCCCTCAAGTTGTCCTCTAACTGTCAGGAAAAAATAGTAACTTTGTAGAGTTGTCCTTTAGCTTTGCACCTCATGAACCCTGATCAATGTCTTGCTAAATTATCTATATTCCACCATTCTTTCTCTCCCATTGGTATTTATCCATGAATTGTCTTCATCTCCCATAGTTCTTTTCATAACAGTCACACTATGGCCTTTATCTCTAGCCATCAAAAAACATATATTATGGTCAATAGTTTGTCTTTTTCTATTTCTCTCCCAAAAGAAAGTAACAAAAGGGCGATTTCTTTGTTTTATTCCTCCCTCACTAGAGACAACCAACTTCAACAATCTTTTCCCTTTTAGTTAGGGTTTAATATCTGATTTATCCATTCACCTTTTCCTAAGAAAATTATAGATTAAAAAAATTATGAATTTCCTCTTGTCAAATGGTATTTTCATTATAATATTCATCACATGTTTTTTCAATTTCCCTAGTTAATAATAAATAAAAATAAAAGAAATAAAAAAAAGTCATATAGTCCTTTTCCCAAGGGTGTTACATCAACTTCCTCAAATTTTGGCCTTGCTTATGTACTAGTGGAACAACCCTCATTAGGAGAGCCCCACAACTGCATATGCACCACCAGGAATATTAGCAACAACACCTATCCATATCTTGGCTTTGATAGGATTGGAATTGGTCTCCATCTCATTCCTCCTCCATCAGACTCATCAACATTTTCAAGCTCGTTAACATCCAGCTACTGGTAGTATATTCAATGGCACATCCACAATCCTCTTCTTATCAAATGAATCTAAATTTGTTGTAATATTATCATCTCGAATGATGTTCCTTATTCTGTAAATATACTTCTCCAAGGAGCTCCTCACCTTTACCTTATTCTTGTGTTCTTCATCTTTAGCCTTGTACATCTCATAATCACGAACTATCTTCTTGATTTCCTCCTTAATCAACCACTTTTCATTTGTAATGGTGATTTTGCTTTTTTTACTAGTGGTTTTGTCCACGACAAAGACATTTCGAATACCACTGGCATCAATATCAAAGCACACAATGATTTGGGTAACTCCTTTGGGATCAAGGGGTAAACAAAATTTTAATTTACCCAACAAGTTATTGTCTTTGGCTCTACTTCACTCACCCTTATACACTTCAATCAACACACTAGGCTAGTTGTCTAAGTAGAAAATATTTTATCCAAGAAATGTTCCTTGAGATGAGAATTGTCATAATCCCACTTGCAGTTTAAAACCCTAATGAAAGGGGAGTCCTTGGCTCTAGTTCACTTACCCTCATACACTTCAATCAATACACTAGGCTAGTTTTCTAAGTAAGTAGAAAATATTTTATCCTTCTTGGTGGGGATATTAATGTTCCTCGAGATGAGAATTGTCATAATCCCACTTGTAGTTTGACATGCTAATAAAAGGGGAGTAACATCAACAAGAAATAGGCCTTTCACTTTCTAATTTCCCTCTCCACTCAAAATAGTAGAGTGCTTTCACAACAACTTTGAATGCAACACTCTCATCGGGGTTAATTCTTTTGCAAAGCTCCTTTCCATTAAATAATTTCTACAACAAGCACTGAACCTTGGATATAGTAGAACCTTGAAAAAGAACCACATAATGGATTGAGTGTTTATCCACCTTCGCATCATGCAAATGTTTCTCAGTAGGCTCCATGCACTTCTTGAAGAAATCCATTTTCAACTCTTGAAATCTAGCCCTAGTAATGGTGGTTTTCTACAACAAGGACTGAACCTTGGGTATAGTAGAACCTTTAAAAAGAAACACATAATGGATTGAGTGTTCGTCCACCTTTGCATCATGAAAATTTTTCTCAATAGGCTCCATGTGCTTCTTGAACAAATACATTTTCAACTCCTGAAATATAGCCCTAGTAATGGTGGTATAGAACTCAATACCTTCATAGAGGGAATTAATTTCAATGTTGGTCTGGGAAGTTTGTAGAATACCTCTAGTAAAAACTTGTAAATTTTTCTTTTTTCTTTTTATTTTTCCTAATATTTTTTTTTACAAATTATGGGACCTAGCTTGACAGTTGGAAATGGAAAATATGATGTGCATAAATAAATTTTAATAAATTAAATACTTTTCCATATGAGATTGTAATGAAAACATGTTATAGAGGGTTTCACACCTCGGGCAGTTACCGACAGTTAGGATGGTTGGGGGTAGGGTTGGTTTCCTACTTGAATCTCTTTCATAGTATATTTCAAGCAAAAAAGGAAAAGGCTAGCCAAAAGGTGAGGGGAAAAGCTAGAGGCGGACTTGTTGGGAAGCCTCTTGAAGGAAGCTCCCAAGAATTATTTTCTCAACTAAGTTCTCCTCTGCATGATGCCATTAGAGGAAAGGCAGGAATAGAGGAGATCCTACTCTAGGCCAATTTGACCATTTCCTAGGAGCCTTGCTGGGGTGTGAAATAGGCTTGAGGGGAGTCCATTTTTTTAGAGGAAATGTGAGAATAGAGGAAATCCTGCTCTGGGCCAAGTTGACCATTGCCTAGGAACCTTGCTGGGGTGTGAAACAAGCTTGAGGGGAGTCTACTTTTTAAGGAAATAACCAATGTCCATGGTTGGGAGGAGCATCGAATTTCCCATTTCATTTCCTCGGATGATTGATAGATAAAAATGGCTGAGAATTTTCTTTACCTATTATGTGTTAAATTGTACAACTGATCGTTTTTCTCTTTCTATGTATATGCATGTAGATAAAAGAAAATAAATGAAATCAAGAAGGAAGGATAGGATAATGTCCTAGTGTTTTCTATTAAAAATGTTTGTAGGCGAACTGGAAAATGATGTAAGAAATTGTGTCTACATTCTTTGCTTGTATGTATATAAACATATACGTAAACATAAAGCAGATAAAAACATACACTTGTTCCACAAAAATGACTGGAGAACTACCATGAAACTACATTTACCTAAGAATAGTTACACAGAGGTAAACTCTAGTATAATGCCTATCAACTAAGATTAACAGGAAAAAATTTTCTTTCACTTCAAGCTAGGTTCTCTTAGATTTTATCTTTCTTTAAAAATAGGACATTGACATCAATGAAAATTTCCTTAAAAAAGATAATTTATTTAAGATTATGCAAAATAAATGTCGATTTTTTGTACTCTTACAAAAAATAAAATAAAAGTGGTTCCTTAAAAAAGATACTTTATTTAAGATTATGCAAAAGAAAAGTCCATTCTTTTTCCCTCTTATAAATAAGAGAAAGAAAAGAAAGAAAAGGAAAACATCATACCATAAAGGATACAAAAGTTGAGCTTCATTTTTGGTCTCTACATAAACAAAATAATACATATACTATAACATAATTGGCAAGTACTTTTAGCAGGGGATTCTTCATGCTATTAACCATAAATGTTTTTGTAAGGACTCGCGGCGAGGTAGGGTTGGGAAACCCTAATAGAAAACAAAAGAGAAGAATAATAATAATTCAGGTATTGTTCAAGCCCTCATTGTTACAATAATAAGATGCATTCATCGACTCAGAAAAAGAGCAAAAACAAGAATCTTATCAAAACAATTTAACCCGTAGCGACTCACTCGAAAACCTAGAGTAGGGTTTACCCAAGAACATGAATAACCTTTGGTAAACATCAGATTTGAGGGCCAACCTAGTAAGGAAGTTAGGCAAGAGTTATTTGCAGTGGAATTTGGAGCTCTTGCATGACCTACAAGTCTAGAGAGGAAAAGCCCTAACTCTTACCTGTGAAAAAAAGGAAAAGAAATTAGTCGACCCTAAGATTTTCACAAAAAGAGAAGAACCATCAATTGAAAATTAGGCGAAGCCATTACATGTAGAAGGAAGCTTGATGGCTAATTTCCTTGAAAACCTCAGAAAATTACAAGAAGAGTAACTTTACCCCAAGTTAGTGGGATTATCATAAGATTCCATAGTAGGAAAAAAAAAATAATACCCTAAATCACTTACATATGGCTAGCGTATTTTTAATTTTGGAAAGGATCCTTCTATGTTGGCGAACCTTTTAATCATGTCATCACCCAACAATACCTAGTCTGTACTCAAACCCTTTCTAACAATCATAGTTAACGTAACAACAAAGTATTTAATTAAAGTAAATCCAAATTTTCCAAATTAACAATACTTGACATGTATATAGTCTTCCCAAAAGTGTTATTAAGCTGAGTATAACTGAGGGCCAAAAAAATATATTTGATTTACCTGAAAGTCTAGGAACATGTCGAGTGAGTAGCTTAGCTCACAGATGCATTGAGCTGTTCCGCTAGTTGAGCCGAACCCTGTTATAGTGCTTGCATTAGGGTAAGTGACAAATATAGGGTTTTATCTTCTTCTAGGAAGTAGAGCCACTCTTCCCATAACCACTATGCAAGAATGAGGGATGTCGTAATGAAAATGGGTAGATTGTTACCCTAACAATCAATTATTAAAACCTTCATCACTGGAGTGTGTATCACAAGCAGTAAATGGATTAGAAGTACCCATTTCCCCAACATAGTACATTGCACAAACCCTATCACCAATGTTCTTTGTTCGTGTTTCTTTCACAAACCTTTTCTCCAATGTTATTTTTTCATGTTTCTTTCACATTAATGAATGGTGGAGGGCAACAGGTGCAATCTGGGGCATCGATGTTTGGAATTGGTGCAAACAATGATGAACATATGGGTTAGGTATGCAACTTAAGGGCAACAACATTTGGAATTAGTGCAATTAATGATGAATAGCTAGCAATGGAAGCTAGGGCACCTAGATTTGGAATTAGCCCATGGTCTATCTCATAAATCATGCAAACGTGCCCTTCAATTACCTTCCCCTCCCACCTTCACATGTAAGATAAATGAACCAATTTTGATTTCAATGTAACTGAGGTGAATATTCACTGGGCTGTTGATTGAATCTAAAATTTCTAGTTATTTTTCGTGAGATTTTTTGGAAGTTTTTCTGTAGTTTTTTTGGTCAAATTTCTCTAAAATTCATCAGGAATTTATGGAAATCACGATAAGGAATTTATTGAAATCACAAGCTTGATGGGTAACCCCTGCACAATCAAAGTGCCCTAGGGTTTTTTCAGGGTGCTGAATGCATATATATACCAAAACAATTACTGTAAATAACAGAAAACCAGTTTAAACAACACAAATCAAGATTTCACCTCAAATTTTTCCATCAATACCAAAATCGCCCTAAAGACAACTCCCTAAAGATTATTGAATGGGGAAATTTATTTTTACAATAATTTTTTGTTTAATAATAGAAATTATATAATTTAAAAATTGGAATTTTTATTAGTTATTTTGAAGTTAAATTAGATGAAATTTTATAAGTCATCTTCTCACTAAAATTATGAGAAAAGTTTATCTTTAAAAAATGTAATTTTTAAATTAACATAACAATAAACCATTGATAAATATTTTAAATAAATAAATATTTGAAATGATATTCAACTTAAACCTTAAACCTGAAACCCTAAATCCCAAACCATAAACCCCAAAACCCGAAACCCTAAATCCCAAAGCATAAACCCCAAAGAGTAAACCCTAAACACTATGAATTTTATAACATTTTAGAAAGCATTATGTAACTTTTATTTAAGTGTTTAATAAAAGAATTTACTAAAGTGTTATCAAACCTAAAGCATAAACCCCAAACCCCAAACCCCAAACCCTAATGCTTAAAGCCTAAAGGAGAAACCCTAAAATCATTTACTAAGCTCTTATAAACCCTAAAGCCTAAAGCCTAAATCTTGAAAGCATTTAGTAAGGTCTTATAAATCCTAAATCCTAAACTCCAAAACCTAAACCCTAAACCCCAAACCTAAAACCTAATGATTTTATAACATTTTAAAAAGTGTTTTGTAACCCTAAACCTCTAATCACTAAAATCTTAACCTTAAACCTCAAACCCTAAGCCCTAAAAAACCCTAAACCCTAAAAAACCTAAAAAAACCATAAACCATAAAAACTCTAAATCCTAAAAAAACCATATACCCTAAACCCTAAAAAGCCCAAAATCCTAAAAACAACAAAAAACCCTAAACCCTAAAAACTATTTTTTAACTTTTTTTATAAGTGTTTATTAAAAGAATTTATTAAAGCATTATAAACCAGAAATCTTAAACCCTAATACCCACACCCCCAACCTAAACCCTAAACCCTAAACCATAAGCACTTTATAGCATTTTAAACCCCAAACCCTAAAACCTAAGTATTTTATAACATTTAAGCAAGTGTTTGTAACTTTTTCTTAAGCATTTATTTAAATAATTTACTAAATTGTTATAAACCCTAAACCCTAAGAATTTTATTACAATTTAGTAAGTGTTTTGTAACATTTTAAAACCCTAAACCCTAAACACTTTATAACATTTTAATAAGAGTTTTGTGACCTTTTTAAAGTGTTTATTAAAAGCATTTACTAGTGTTATAAACCCTAAACCCTAAAACCTACACCCTAAGAATTTAAAAAAAATTAACAAGAGTTTCGTAACTTTTTTTAAAGTGTTTATTAAAATAATATACTAAAGTGTTTATTAAAACCTAAACCCTAAGCATTTTATAACTTTCTAGCAAGTATTTTGTAACTTTTTTCTAAGTGTTTATTAAAAGGATTTACTAAAGTTTTATAAACCCTAAACCCTAAACTCTAAACCCTAAGCATTTTGTAACATTTTAAACCCTAAACCGTGAGCATTTTAAAACATTTTCAAAAGTGTTTGTAACCTTTCTTTCAAGTGTTTATTAAAAGAATTTATTGAAGTGTTATAAGACCTAAACCCTAAACCCTAAAGACTTAGCATTTTATAACATTTTAAAAAGTGTTTTGTAACTTTTTTTAAGTGTTTATATTTTTTTTTGACTAAAGTCTTGTGAACCCTAAACCCTAAACCTTAGGCATTTTATAACATTTTAAACCCTAAACCTAAATCCTAAGCATTAAATGACATTTTAACAAGCTTTTTGTAACCGTTTTTGAAGTGTTTATTAAAAGAATTTACTAAAATGTTATAAACCCTAAATCCTAAACCCTAAGCATTTTATAACATTTTAAACCCAAATCCCTAAACCTTAAAGACTAAACTCTAAATTCTAAGTATTTTATAACATTTTAACAAGCATTTTCTTACCCTAAACCCTAAACCCTAAACCCTAAGCATTTTATAATATTTTAACAAGCGTTTTGTAACTTTTTTTTATGTTCTTATTAAAAGAATTTAACAAAGTGTTATAAATCCCAAACTCTAAACCATAAACACTATCCCTAAACACTAAGAATTTTACAACATTTTAACAAGCATTTTGTAACTTTTATTTAAGTGTTTATTAAAATAATTTACTAAAGTGTTATAAACCCTAAACCCTAAACCCTAAACATTAAACCCAAAAACCAAACCCGAAACACTAAACCCTAAAACCTAAGAATTTTATGATCTATTACTTTTACTTAAGTGTTTATTAAAAGAATTTACTAAGGTGTTATAAAACCTAAACCCTCAGCCCTAAACCCCAAACCCTAAACCTTAAACCCTAATCATTTAATAAGATTTTAAAAAGTGTTTTGTAACATTTTTAAAATGTTTATTAAAATCACTAAACAAATTTTTATAAACCCTATAAATTAAACCCTAAACCGTAGGAATTTTATAACATTTTTAAAAGCGTCTTGTAACTTTTATTCTATTGTTTACTAAAATAATTTACTAAATTGTTATAAACCTTAAACCATACACCCTAAAACCTAAACCCCAAAACCCTAAACCCCAAGTCCCAAGCCCTAAACCATAATTCAAATGAGTTATGGTTTTTGGGTTGGTGGTATTGATAACTCATGGTATTGTAACAAATCCTATTTACAAGTAAATAATATTTATGGTAAAATAGTGGTGAATATCCGTGGTTCACAATCTTGTTATATTCTATATTTATTGCAAGTATTAAGTTTTAATTTAAAAAATGTTGTGAAATTAAATTAAAATAAAATATTTATAATTTTTATTTTGAAATGAGTTATGGTTTTTGGTTATGTGGTATTGGCCCATGGTATTGTAAGAAAGCTTATTTAAAAGTTAATAATATCTATGGTAAAATGGAGTGAAATGAATATTAATAGTTAAGAATCTTCTTGTAATTATTAAATTTTTATGTTGTTATTAATTAAATTAAATATGGCTATAAAATCGTTATTTTAATTTTTATAGTAAAATGGATGTTAATTAATAATTATTATTTATATTATGGTTTTCTTTCATGTAAAAAAAAATAAAAAAAACTTATATTGGATTATAGAGTGTCTCTTGGCACAGTAAAATATAATCACATTTAACATTTAAATATAATTATAGGGTATACAATTATTTAATGAGAAAGCATGGGTAAAAGATGTTTCTTTGTGGTTTAAAAAAGGTTTAAATTTGAATTTTACCAAATAATTAGATATATTTATTAGATTGGGAATTAATAAATTTTATGAATGAAATATGGAAAAACATTAAACATTATTTAAAATATATTTATAACTAAATATTATCTAAATGAAAGTTTAAATTTATAATAATAATAATAATAATAATAATTGAAAGATAGCATATATATATGGAGAATGTAGTTAAATTAGGAAGAGACTTTGATAAATATTATGCATTGGTTAGCAACCATTACTAATAATAATTATGAAATACTAGTGGTGTATGATGGTATTGAAAGCCCAATAGAAATAAAGATTAATGATATAAAAACATGGTTAAAAATTCTAAGAAATTGAAGATTTTTAGTTTTCCATTGGTAAAGTAATTTCCACCAAAAATCTGAATTTAAGTTGATGAAACTATTCTTCTTATTGTCAAAATAAATCTAGCTTCCAAGAATACCAAATTATCTTACTGCTACATTTAATGTTTCTGCATTTCAAACAAAATTTTGGTTTTTGTAATATCCCTACAGCCCATACAAATCATAAGACATAAAATCAAAATTAGAATTTATTTTGGCGTACTTGATATGTGGAACTGAATTTATTTACACCGCTACAATAGATATAACACTAATGTATAAACCGCCTAGAACATAATGTAAGCATATCACAAATGCAGGGCATTGGGATTAAAATAACCAACGATTAAGTTTGTGAATGGAAACAAAGACTTTGTATGATCAACCACCTTTTCCCTGACATGCAAGCCCCAATATCACTAGAGTTTTAGAAGTGGCTAAGAGCCCTAATTTATTTGGGAGGACAGTTAAATTAAAAATGAAATGATAAGAATTATGGGATATTAAGAAATGGTTATAGAACTGCTTTTAGGTAGATCACTCAGTGGTTGAGGAAGAAGTGAGAGAGATGATTTCACAAGGGGATGGGCTTCACGTACATGTACTTGCATTTCTTTGTCATTGGGAATATTTTGAAAGGAAGGAAGAAAAAAAATGAAGGAATGGAAAGCAAGATTTGAAAGGATACAATGTCGTTGAAATCATGGAATATGAATATGTAAAATTAAAAATATCAGAAATAATGAAAATATTGATCAAGGTTGACCATTTCTACGTTCAGTGTCCATAATTTTTGTAGCATGGAAATCACAAACAATGAGTTCCTTTTTATGGTACTTGGGAGTAGTAGATCTCATGCTTAATAGAAAGAATCTTCAGTCGTCCATGGAAGAAAAACACTGCATTTTTGGAAGATTGTCTAATAAAGTTGAGTGAGTGAGATGGAAGGATAGCCACATGGAATGGCCAAGTTTTTTTAGAGGCTCTAAATGAGGTGAAGGAAGTGGCTAGGATTATAGATTTGATCACAAGTAGGTATATGAAAATTGTCTTTAATCATTAAAACAATGCTACTACAGTAAATACTTGTATTTTCAAATGTGTTTCATTGAAATGAAATAAACAAACATTTTCTTTCTCACTTCAATAATACCGTTACAATTTTTGTTGATAGAACATATGTCAGAGTAATCTTCATTGGTGTAACTTGTGATGTCATTTTTGTTAATTAAATGGAAAACACATATTTAAATGTAGCACTAACATCTTTATATATAATAATATTAAAAATATAATGCATTTTAATTTTTCTTATTAATGAAATTATTATATATATGGGATTTCAGATTTCTGTGGTTTTGAATCATTTTGAATAATGACCGGAGAATCCACAGTTTTAAAACTGTGGATTCTCCGGTCAATTATTTATATATATATTAACTTTACAATTTACATGTAATAAATCCTTTCACAAGTAGGTATATTTGTTTTATGTTTTGTTTTTTCCTTTTTAATATATATTTTGAGTAGCTTTACTTCCAATATGACAATGATGAGCTAAAATTAAAATGGGTATAATTTACAAAATTCATATAGTACAATTTTTTAAAATTAAAATTACTAAATTTATGTATATATTCTAAAATATTATTTGAATTAAAAAATTACACTAAACTTACCCATTTTTTTATTTGTAAACTATTATCCTACTGTAATTTGAATTAAATTATATTTTTTTTTTACTCATTATAATTTATTAAATTAAAATACACTCACGAGACATAGTAAAATATATGATTTAAATTATAATAAATTGTGACATGAATGATATCATTCAACCGTCTAGTAGATCTTCACAAACATAAGACTGTTATCTTGTACATTATGATATTTCCGAAGGCAGAGGTTACATGGCCAATTAATAATAAACGGATCAAGGTTGTATGGACATGTAACTATATAGTAACCACAATATTTGAATGTTGGTGGCTAACTAGCCCCCAAGGTCCCAGAACTTTCGTAGGCGCCATCTGGAGGTGTTGCAGCCGTCGATCGTGATGCTCCTGCATCGCACGGTCATCGACTGCTTGTGGTGGTTTTTGGTAATCAGCTTACCTAACCTTTGCTTCAGTCATTCATTTCCGGGGTTTGCAATGGTAGGGTTTTGCTCTGCAAACTACTCTGTCGACAGTAAGCTCATAGCGGGTTCCGACGACCTCTTCAACTTGGAAATCCAGAGTAAACGCGTCGGCTTTGGCACCATATCCACTCAAAAGCTGATTATTGTTCAAGGTTCATTTAACAGGTATATTTTTTGCGGTAACAGGGTTTTCTTTTGATGGTCCTCTTTTCTGTTTCCGCTAAATACAATGAGATTGTCCTCTGTATTTTACTCATTATTTCCTTTCGCATTCTACTGTTTTACTGGTCGCAGCTTCCCACAGTTTTCCTATCTATTTCACAGACTTGTAGGCAGCCACAATTTATGTCATTTACTGGCTAATTTTCTCTCTTGGAAACTCTATTGCTCTGTTACGCTGTAGTGTGTTTTCCCTACGAGTATTAATATTACATTTTTGGTCTTTCGGCAGGTCACTCTTAGCGCACTTCCTCAGCCATTCCAACCGAGGGTTTTGACATCTAAGTGCTTTCTGGACCACTGAGGTTTTATAAGATTGATTGGGGTTTTACCGCTGCAGAGGACGACCCCAGAACCGTTTCTATTATAACTTTTAGGCTTTCTGCTGCGAGCTAGGGATTTTAGGTTGATACTGAACTCTACCAGTTAATGGACTGAACTCGGTCTTTGGAAGAAGTGACAGCTTCTCCGGCTTTCCAAACAGTATTTTACTTCCTCTGTATTTATATTTGTCAGATATCATTTTCTTTTGATTAACATTACTCTGTGGTGGGTTCTTACTAGTTTTTCCATCCCTCTCTGCAATGGAATGCACTATATATTTGCTTTTAAGTTTTAACAGGAAAAATATCATTCCCTACTCCACGTTTTTGTCAGGTTTTTGTCAAATGATAATGAATTAAAGGGTTAAATCCTCATGCTATTCCTCATTGAGTTATTGATGATGCGTTAGTTATATGGGTTTTCGTTTTTGTTTTGAAATATATGTTAATATTTCAGTATAAGTTCCGGAAACAGTTCCCATTTTTTACCAGTAGTCTGGTTACTGCTTTGAATATAGTTCATAGCGCGTCTACAGTCATAATACAGTTGCATGTCGGCGTATTCATTTCTTGTTTTGTTTGATTACTACCCTTCTGGAACCGCTCACAGTTTCCCCCTTCGGTGACCTGAGAGGTAAATCCAGAAATATCAGTTCCTTCTTAGCCAGGCTTCTTAACCTCCCCGGCTCTTCCATAACTTTTGGTTAATTAATTTACTGAGTGTAACATTTAGAATCTCGAACACCTGATTATGGGTTTTTTTTAATATGCCAATATTTAAATTATGGGGTTTCTGTTTAGTAAATCCATACTTAAATTACAGGGCCTGTTTGATATGTCAGGTCTTAAATTACAGGGGTTTCGTTTTTCACTAGTATCCCTTCAAGTGAACATAGAGGTTCTTTTCATATGAACTCAAACTCTTTATTTTAAACAAAGAATTGTCACAGAAATTTAACTTTAGATTTCCTCATGTTAAAAGCTTTACATAGACACGGAGAATTTGTTTGTCTTCTACAGTAATTATGTTCTCATTTTCTTTGGGAAAGAACAAAGAATTAAAAGTACTGTTATTTCCTTCTTCCATACAAATCTTCATTTCTACGGAAAGCAAATAAAATTCCTTTCTCTTTTTATTACATTCACACAGGAATTATGTGTTAAATGATAGCCACTCACGTTACCCTGTTGTTCTTTCTACAAAGAACCTAGCATACAATTACTACATAACATGAAACAGAGTAATTATAATTCTACTTTCTCTGCTTACTTATAATTAAGACAAATAAGCACTTATTTGCTAGTCCAGACTCTAGAATTTATAGGCAAGACCTTGCCTCCTTGCCTCCCGACCAATGAGTTTTAGGCTCCCGACCAACGAGGATTAGGCTATTAAGTCCTGATCCTCCCCGTGCTTCTTCATCCAGAACAGTTCTTCCTGCAACAGTACTGATTCACTAGCATCTCAGTCTGGCCTAGAATCCTTTCTAATCACAAACCAAGTCTGGATCTCGAGTTTTCCACTGGCTCTTACTAGTCTAGCTCTGGAATTTCTCCAATTTCTCCGAGCAGAATACTGCTTCTTTCCTTTCTATCCTTCTCCTTTCCCCGAGTAAATTCTAAAACTCAACTTGAGTAAATTCTAAAACTCAACGCATGTAAAAAAAACAATTCCAAAACAATTCCAGTTCAATATTATTTCTCATAATAATTTCATAATAATTTATCAGGTTCACCTAATAATCACAGTAATTTTGTTCACAGTGATTTTGTTAACTAATTATTTTTGTTAACTAATTTACAAATACCTCGGCTGTCACAACAAAGCAACTATTTATGGAATAAAAATTCCCTCAAATCTTTTTATCTCTATTAAAATGCTTTACTTAACCTGGATATTAAAATATTTTGTGAAATCAATTTATCTCTATTAAAATGCTTTACCCAACTTATATCTTAAAATATTTTATATTTTATTTATAAGACACGTCAAATTTTTATTTTTATTGATAATTTTTACTCAAGATCTATATCAAGTTTATTTTTTTATGATCCATTGAGGTTTTTATGATCTATATCAAGTTTATTTTTTTATTTTTTTTATGATCCATATCAAGTTTATGAAAAATTCTTCCGCAGAAATTACTTCGAGATATTACATTAAGGACATCTTGAAGAATCAGATCTAGGTTGAATGTGCAAAACCCCTGAATGTTATATTGAATGTGCAAAACCCCTCACTGTTATATTTGACCACTTAACAGCTAAATTGACCAACAGCTATATTTGACTTCGAAATGGCTTTGACTGTTATATTTGACCACTTAACCACTTAACGACTAAATTGACCAACAACTAATGGCTAGTAGGACCGGACCGGACCAAGGGAAAGGAGTAGGACCGGACCAAGGGAAATGAGAGTATTTAATTAAAAAAATGGGAAATGAGAGTATTTAATTAAAAAAATTAAAATTAAAATAAGTTAAAGTTAGAATTTAAATAATTATTAAAATAATAGTTAGCTATACTAGTATTACTAAAAAATACATAAAAAGAATCAAAAATTATTTTCATTTTAGAGGAACCAAAAGTTCAAAAGTTCTCATATAAATCCACATGCAGAAAAGAAAAAACAATGGCTAAGGTACTTGGAAAATTCGAGGCTAAGGTACTTGGAAATTTCGAGTTCCATAATAGGGATGATGAAATCTATGGATGTCTTGTGTTAGGATTCAAAAACATGATGTGAGCCTTTGATTTTATTGTAGTGGTTCCAACAACCCCCAAAATCTTAAGTCTCTCAAAATATTGGAGCCCCTTGACAAAGCTTCTGTCCTCCATCTACACTTTAATTATATTTTGCATCTTGGCAGCACTAAAAGTTACCTTATGCTCCTCAAAAAAGTATAAGAATCCAGAGTTCAACTCTAGCCAAAGTCGCAAGTCACAAAAAAGTAGGATTTACTTAAGGTGGAAATCTTGACCTGAAACCCCTTATTTTCCATGTTACACTATGATCGGTTAAAGTCGCGAGGTCGTAAAATAGTTACCTATCTAGCCTCCAACATTGTGAAACCACTTACATTGTGACTACACGACCTCATGCCTCACAGTCATCAAGTCGAACTTTTGACAAGGATTTGGCCTATGAGTATGCGACCTAAGTTACCTATCTAGCCTCCAACATTGTGAAACCACTTACATTGCGACTACACGACCTCATGCCTCACAGTCGTCAAGTCGAACTTTTGACAAGGATTTGGCCTATGACTATGCCACCTCGTCTATCTTTTGACTCTTCAAGCTCTAGCCTTGAGGTCACATGGTCCCCGGGCCACGGGACACATGAATACCATCTCCATGACATGTATTGAAATGTAAACTAGTGACCTCTCCAACCACACATGTGCAACAAATTCTTATATAAACCACTCGCCCCATAGCTCATTTGTTCAGATGGTTATAATGCTCAATGATAGAGAGACATGGCAATTGAGAAAGCACCCAACTCATCTCCAAGTACCTCCAACCCACTGCATTTTCTTCTGGTAAGTTTTATTTGCCCCTTCGAGCCATTTTTAAACTCATTTCACCCTAAAAACCCTCCAACACTGTTATATTTTCATTTAGCACCCCATCTCCTCGGCACTTCTGATTTTCAGGGTCTAGTGAGATCGGAGGAGGGGAAGAGGAGCACTTCTGATTTCCAGGATCTAGTGAGATCAGAGGAGGGAAAGAGGAGAGGAGGAAGAGGAGGGAAAAAGGAGGAGGCAGAGGAAATTAACGACAAATTACATTAAATTTAAATAAAGACAGAGGAAATAAACAATGTACCTAAAACCAATTTGGAGTAGTGAAAGAGAATAGCATAACAAGGGTTTGCGCAGCAGCAACAACAAGAGTGAACAATTGTACCCTTGGCGGGTCCCGTGCATCAAATCATAAATGAATTTACTTCGAGATATACAAAGAGTAGAGTGTATATCTAAATGAATAACCATCAAATCATAAATGAATTTACTTCGAGATATACAAAGAGTAGAGTGTATATTTAAATGAATAACTGAATCAAAAAATTGCATTGATCTCAATTGATTGGATGTAGTAGAGGATCTTCTGGAACATGCCAAATCCATTGTGCTCATCAACAGATTAGAGATCCAGATTGATTGTCGTTCACTTTTGTTAACAAACAAATTTTAGACATTAAATTTTACCGATTGTCATTGTTTTTTGTCAACAAACAAATTTTAGACATTAAATTTTACCCACAGAGTGTCTAATTTGGAACATCATACTCTCCACAAAGACATAGAAACCAAACACCCAAATGGAGGCACTTTCCATAAAACATATCATAAAAGAACAGTAAATAGAGCATGAGGATGAAACAGGGTGAAGATTTGAAATTTATAGTAAATAGAGCATGAGGATGAAAGAAGGTGAAGATTTAAAATTTATAGATGCTTCCGCCTCTTTTTCCTTTAACATAAAAATAGAAAAAGATATACTTTCCTTGAACATAAAAAAAAAGAGATACCTGTTTCTCTGTGCCTCATTCATTTTCTTTGGCTTTTTCTAAATCAACGAATATACTTTAGAGAACGACTGTCACTCTACTTTAGGGCACGACTTTCACTCCCATTTCTTAACTTTAGGGAATTAATAAATTTTATTAATGAAATATGAAAATATATTAGATGGTATTTAAAATATATTTATAATTCAATATGTTATAAATGGAAATTTTAAATTTATTTGGATACAATTAAAATAAAAATAAAAATTGGTAAATGTATGGAGCATCTAATCTAATTGCAACAAAGTAGACTTCCATAAATGTTATGCAATGGTTAGGAACCATTACAATTAATAACTTTTAAATGCTAGTGGTGGTGTATCATGGTATTGAAATCGCAACAGAAATAATGATAAATCATATAAAACATGGATAATCATTCTAATAAATTCAAGATTTTTAGTTTTCCATTCTTGAATTTTTTTTTGCCATGAATGTAAATTTGAGTTAATGAAGTTGTTTTAGTTGTAAGAGTAAATCTAGCTTCCAAAACCAAATTGTCTTACTGCAACATTCGGTGTATGCAACTTGTCACATACCCCCTTGGCATAATACTAACAACTACCTACTATGCTCCACTGGATCCTCGATGTGGACTTTTAGGTTTAATTAATAGACTTAGTTACTACACTCCCAAATCAACACTTCAACATTTCCTATGCATACATTACAACTCGGAGAAAAGAATCAATCGTGGGCATTCATCAAGATAAGATTATGCATTTGAGTTTCGTTCGTTTGATGACTCTACACAAGCATTAATGGAAATGTTGTCATATATACATTATAGCTGGCATTTCCTTATATCATGATCATAGTCCTAACTTCGTAGTCGAAAGTATTA
>APFE031181923.1:0-10634 GCA_000404065.3 Pinus taeda
CCTGTGCCATTGCCAAGCCGACCATTAAGAAGCAAGGCCTCTATACCCCGTTGCCTACCCCTAGTCGACCGTGGGAATCCATCTCCATGGATTACATGTCAGGCCTTGCTTCCACTAAGCATGGAAATGACTGTGTTTGTGTGGTCGTCGACAGGTTCTCAAAGATGGCCATTATGATGGCCTGCAAGAAGAATATCACAGCAGAAGCCACTGCTAAACTCTTCTTTGAACGAGTGTGGGTGCACTTTGGGATCCTACAGTCTATCATCTCAGATCGGGACAGTCGGTTTCTCAGCACATTTTGGTCCAGTCTCTGGTCAATGCTGGACACCAAACTCACGAAGTCCACAGCCTTCCATCCTCAAACTGATGGCCAGACAGAGGTTGTCAATAGGATGATGGTGCACATTCTGCGCATGTATAACTCAAAGCATCCACGCACATGGGACGAGAGCCTCCCCTATGTTCAGCACAGCTACAACCGAGCTCTCCACAGCTCCACTGGCCATAGCCCTTTTCAGGTGGGTTTGGGATTCCAGCCACTATGCCCCATTGATGTGGCCATGCCACTTGCAGCTACTCACATGAATTCAGCTCATGTCCAGTCCGAAACAGATAAGGGCACCAGCTTCATTGAGCGCATCCAACATATTCACCAGCAGGTCCATGACATTCTTGAGAAATCAAATTCCAAGTACAAGCAGCGACATGATCAACATCGGGTGCCACACAGTTTCAGGTGGGCGACAAGTCTGGTTGCATTTGCAAAGGAACGCACTTACTGGAGCCTATCGGAAAATTGAGGACCACTACGATATGGTCCGCTACACCATATAGGCTATGGGAGACAATGCATTTGAGCTCAGCATTCCCCCATTCCTTGGCCTGCACCCAGTGTTCAATGTGGACCGCCTTCGGCCATACTTTCCACCATTACTAGACACATCCGACATTGCAGAACAGCTCCAACCCACAGAATTAAATCCAGATTGCATGGAACAAGCTGCAACTGACCGGATCATGGACACACAGATCAAGAACACTCGCCAAAAGAATATCCAACTGTATCGAGTTGTCAAAGCAGGCCAACTCCTTCAGCAGGGCAAGTGGTTCACCAGGGAACAGGTTCAGCAGAAGTTTCCTCATCTCATGGAGGAACTCAACGCAATGGGGACCATTGCTTCCTAAGGGGGGAGGAATGATCCAGGTGGATATTGGTGGCCACCCACCAAGTCCACTTAGACCCCCACCATTGTTTCTTTCAGCTTTTCGGTTTCCTTAATTGTAGCACAGTTTACTATTTTTAGCAGTTTTTCGGGTCCTAAACTTTTGGAGCCGTTTTGAGGCCCTAAACGATGTTTTTTGGGAAAATGGGAGCAACATGGGTCCATGGACTGATGTTGCTCTTCCCAAAGTTGTAGTTCTCGGATAGATCTTTCTAACGAGATATTGTACACATCAAACGGAGATCGTATGCCAAAGTTACGACCTTGGAAAGTTGATGTACCAATTTACCCAAACAGGACCCACAGTTTGGCGTTTCATCTTCTAGGGTTAGGTTTTTGGATGTTTAGGGTTTTCCATTGTTTCTAAACAATAAATAGGCCTTAGAGCCTCATTGCAACACATTTCATAGGCATGTAGCCACCATATCTCTTCTCAGAGATGAGCTACCATAGCCCTAGCTGTTTATTTCCATTTTCTGTTTGTAAGCATATCTTAGTGTTTTACATTAATGAAATAAAGTATTATTTCCGCTGCATGTTTGTGTCTATGGTTATCTCTGTAATTTGTTGTGTTCCTGTTTAAATTTGGATCACTTAGACCAACCTTGAATGCTTGGTCCTTTTATAGCTTAATGGAGGAGGTTAAGCCATTAATGGCCCTCATGAATGCTCTGCCATAATTGGGAAATGGTTCCATGGAGGAGGGGATAGTGGATTAAGGTTCATTCATCTCCTTCCTCATCCAAAAGTGAGCCCAATCCTTCTAGAAACCTCTAGATGCATCCATTGGATGAGGAATCCAATGGATTCATTGGAAAAATTCAATGGATCTCACCCATCACAGGTGATACAAAGGCCAGGTGTTATGCATAGCACCCTGACAGTGTAGTGCCTGCCATTCATTGCAGCCAGATAGAAGGCCACCTATGATGATCTCCATAGGGACATTTTTTGGATGAATGGTGTCATGAAACTCTTGGGAAGAAAGCATCATGTAGGTTAACTTCATTAGGGAATGAAAACAACTGAATTAGGGGTTTATGAACCCTAATAATACAGATCTGGAAGTTGGGGTTGATGTGCCCAAATTTTCCTGTAACACTTTTCCTATAAGGGTGGAGTAAATCATTTCTCCAACATGCTTCTGGAACTCTATCTGGTTAACGGGATGAACATCCCTGGCCAACACCTAAAAATAAGTCTTCTTATAATTAGTCAAGGTCTTTGGTTGTTGAACAGTGGGCTACAAAAATGAGACTTGCATCTTTCCAGCTTTGATGTCAAAGGCTGAAATCAACCTGCTCTACTTGGCTAGTGTATGTATGAAGTATTGGGCATATGTCTCTGCCTTCAACTTCTCATTCCTCATCTTTATACTTGTCTTTGATGTCCTTTTCTCTATCCGTTGGCCTGACAAAGGAAGAAACCTCAACACTTTGTTGTCTCTCAATCATTGTGTTGGAGGTTGATGGCTGTTGTGTTTCACCTGAAGCAACTGTTTCTTTGCTTCTCTGCCCCATTGTTTCAGTGTCGGTTATTTCCACTGATTTAATGTTCCCCTCCTGTTCAGACACAGGATTCAAATTGGGCCTTTTTCTGAGCTCAAACAGCTCATCTGTAGTCTCCATGGTAGAGATGGATGCCTCTTCCCTATTCCTTTTTCGATTCTTCTCCTCATTGGCTGGAGTTTGAAGGATAGGAGGAATATTCATGGGTTCGCCTAGTTCTGGAACCTGTAGGAAAGAACTCTGGTCAAATTGCTTTTCTAGATCAAAGAGTGTTTTCTCTACATCCACGACTATACTATCCATATCAATCAATGTATTTCCCAACCACTCAGATTGGTTGGCAAACTGTTCAATGTTTGGTCTTGGGTGGTGGATGTAAGGTCCCAATTTGACCCTGAGTCTTAGCTTGTTTATGACCCCATGAGGGTCATATTGCCACATGAAGTTGTTGTTGAATTTCATCTGTTGTAGTATCTTGTCAGCCTCTGGTCCAGCCTCTCTATTATTGCAAATGAATGGCCCCAATTGGTTTTTCATCTTAAACTCAGTCTTCTTCCTAGTAGACAGGAAATGGACCTCATCAGAGTCGATGATTTGTCTGAAATACTCAAGTGCAAATATCCTCATAGGGAGGTATTTGGGAAACTTATAAGGGGCTAAGTGGCAACCATAAAATCTGATTTCAATGTGGTTCTGGTACAGGTACCAGTCTCCCACCTTGTTGTTCTTATCCAACTGTAACACCCTCTTGATTTCTTAGCTGATTCTAGGTTGAGTGTTACAAGTCAGCATGTTCATGATTGGGTATACAAATGAATCTATGAAATCTTTATATGTAAATGTTGTGGAGTATTTCTGGATCAAGGGTGTCTAGTAGACGATTGATCTTTCTTTTCCCTTGGTATCGAACTTCTGGATTCTTACAAGGAACTTATCTGCTTGGTAATACAAAAACATGTGAAATAACACTGAAGAGTATTTGAAAACTCTTTCAGTGGGCAGTCTTGTGAATTGTTCATGCATTTTGTCTGCAATGAACTGAGCATAATTATACATGATAGTAGGAGGCTTGCCTGGGGTAAAAATGGACAGGAAGTTCAGGATGACCTCATCCACATGCTCATCTGTGGTGTATCCTTGGATGCATGAGAGCATGGTCATTATATGTCTGCATGCTTCTGAAAAAATGGTAGTAGCATAAGGTGGAGTATCTGTAGGAGTATGGCAGTCTTCAATGACGAAATTCTGGAAGATTTGCCTTATCTTAACTAGGTCCAATGTGACATATAATTCTAATAGGTCTCCAATGGATAGAGGGGTCTTATTAGGGCTAGGTTGGACTTGTAGCATTTGGTTGATGGACTCTGGTGTAATGGTGAATAAGAGCTGCTGGTTTGGGCCAACAATAGCTCTTTGGCTAGGGATATAGCAGGCATGACAAAAATGTATGATATCAGGTAATGGGTGAACTTCTGGGAATAGGTATTTGGGTAAATTGGATTCCCAAAGGTGGATGTCATCGGCATGGTTCAAGGATTTGTCCTTACTCCAACAGTGGAGCTTCAGAAGGTAGGCTGCAGTAGCAGTGTCTTTTATTTGAAAATCCTTGTCTGCTAGTGCCAAATGGTCGATGTCCAGGTGAGGGGTTGACACAGGTCTCACGCCCAGAGAGATCTGGGAAGCCATTTTTAGGGGGAAAGGTGTGAATTAGGCTTGTATAGGTTGTAGCAATGAGGCTTTGAAAACTCTGGTGCAGTGAGAGGGTAATTTGCAGTTCGCAAAAGAGGGGTTTTGGTATTTGGGTGGAAATACTCTTCAATTTAGGGGAAAACTAATTAAATTCAATTAATTAATCTTTAAATTAACTTTACATTTTCAAATTGAGAGGGTCGTTCTGGTTTTTTGTCAAAATACCTAGAAATTGGTGGTTCAAGCTGCAACTGGTTTCAATGGTGACTGTAGAGGGTACAGTTGCTTTAGTTGTGCACTGGATGCTTTAATTAGGTGTCTGGAACTTGTTTAGGAGGTAAACGGTAGTCAATTTTAGTTGCAGAGGCTCAGGGTGGCGCAGGAATGCTTGAACAGTATTCATAGTGCAAACGAGCGAAAAGAGTCGAAATGGGCTTCTCCGGTCTTTTAACTGGCAAAGGTTATAATTTGGCACGGAATTCATAAATGAATAGTGGATGGTTTTGGCTTTTGGCGGGGAGGCGGTTTCAGTGGCCATCACACAACTTTTGGAGAGCAGGCGGTATTTCCTTGAGAGCACGTGATTTTTCCTTGAACTGCCACATAGTAGAATAGGGCCCTGGCAAAACCGTGAATCTCACGTGCTCTCGTGTTGGTAAAGGTCGGAGAGGGAATGAGCGTGATATGGATGCACACCGTCGAATTTGGGGGTGGAAGATCGGACGACTGTCGCGTGGTCAAGATGCACGGAAAGAATAGGGGTGAAGATTTGCGGGGCTCGGGGGGATTAATTACAACTAATTGTAATTAATTAATGAATAAGGTAGGGATTAGAAATATAATGAGCGGGTTTAATGGAGTGGGACCAAAGGTTAATGTAGTGGGGTTCGTTTAACTGCACTTGGGTTGGTGGGTTAAAAAGTGTATGTTGGGAAAATATAAATCGAGGAGTTAATTAAATAATGTCGGGGGGGGGGGACTTAGGATAAGGGGTTTTTATGGGTTTTTGAGGTAGAATAGAGAAATTAATAAGGGGGAAGGTGATTTTTCCATGGGGAATGGGTTTCACACTAGGGAAAAGGGTTTTTAGGCAAGGGGACGACATTGTGAGGGTAATTTCTAGGAAAATGTGTGAAACCAAGGGGTAAGGGTCAAAATGAGGGGAAAAGGGTATTTTAATAAGAAATGAGGGGATAATGGGGAAATTAGTAAATAAGTATGTGGGGGTGAAATGAAATGAGGGGAAGTTAATCAAAATAAGCTTGTGAACATTCTTTCACTTTCATAAATTCTCCTGCACACTGAAACATAGGATTAAGCATGACAAATATGCTTATGATTTAACAACCTTGTATATCTGCAACCTCCCTTCTACCTACCCTTTACTTATCCTAACATTTTTTCTTCACATTATTGGGTGCATTTGAGCTAGCAGACCCTTTATTTTGTTTTCTTTTGACAAGAAAACTATCTAATTCTAACCTTATAACTTCCAATGGCTCAGATTACGCTGATGAGCACATTTATATTTCCCTACCTAACTATTGATCTACCAAGGTTAAACAGTTTGGCCATATCTTTATTCTCTATCTATAAACATGAAATTTAAAGCATGAATTAGTCAAGATTAAGCTATTTGACTATCATGGGTGGTGGCATTTATGACAAGCTGCACACAACCATTATTTTGCATAGTAAAGTAAAAAGTAGTGGCACTTGAATTTGCACACTTTCATGATCTGTTTTTGTTTGGGGTTCCTATTATTCACTTTTTTATCTTTTCTTTTTCTTTTTGTCCTTTGATATTTCTTTCAGGACATACCCTCTTTACCTTTTTTAATTTTTAATATGGAAAACATTTTGGAGAAAGCAAAAGTATGTACAATATTACAAGACTAACCATTGTCAATTCAAAATTATGAATCCTATTATTATAGGACCCTAACAGTGGCTCCACATGGGGATGGAATTTCCTGGTGAAATGTCAAGAATTTTAAGATCAGTAGCTTTTGAATTGTGACTGAAGTTACCTTGTAAATTTTCCTTCTGTGATTCTGCTTTATTGATACTTATGATGGTGAACCCTTCAAAGCTCAGGGCCTTCTCTTCGGGCTTCAACCTCAAATATTACCATCCAATCCAATCTAAACTCTGCAATGTTATGTACAATGATCAAAGTAAAGTGAACTATTTTTAATATGTGGATAAGTAATGCTTCAGAGTTATACCATTGACAGGTCCTCCTGGTAGATCTGATCCATCTATCTCTCTTAAGAAAAATGCATTGTTACCCCTGTAACCATAAATGACATAAGGGCCTTGCCATAAGAAGTCAAATTTGGCATGTGTTCCCTTGTCTTCTCTTCTTGAATCCCATTTAAGTACTTTATCACCTATGTTAAAATCATCAGCTTTGGTCTTTTTATAAAAAATCTTCTTGATTTTATCCTTGATTACTTGTGATTTTACAAAGACTTCTTCTCTGGTTTGCTGCAAGTGTATGGTCTGATTTATTCTTCTCTGGATATCATCTAGTTCTACCTGCAACTCCTGGATGATATTCATCACTATTACTCCTAAAGATGATGGAAAAACAGCATCCATTCCATATACCAGTTGATAAGGAGATGTACCAATTGACTTTTTAGTAGTTAGTCTATCTGCCCATATGGCATTGACCAACTTTTTGTTCCATGTCCTTTTGTTGTCTTCTAGTAATTTCTTAATGATATTGACCAGGATTTTGTTAGAGGATTCTACAAGTCCATTACCTTGAGGGTAATAGGCAGTGGAATGGTCAAGGGTCATGTGATATTTGTTACAAAAGTCTACCATTTTCTTGGAATTAAAAGCAGTTGCATTATCAGTAATGAGCTTCTGGGGGCATCCAAATCTTGACAGGATATTGTTTTCTAGGAATGAGATAATGAAAAAGTATGTGACTTGTCTAGAAGGGATGGCTTCTATCCATTTGGTGAAGTAATCAGTGGCTGTCAAAATCCATTTATGCTAGGTTGAGGAGGCTAGGTGTATTTCTCCAATGAAGTCTAAATCCCATTGTTGAAATCACATTTATGTGGATATTGGTTTAAGAGGCAGAGGTAAAAGCTTTCTCTTTCCCTCAAATATCTGGCACTTATGACAGGAGGTGACATGTTTCTTAACATTTGCAAAAAGAGTGGGCGAGTAAAAACCAGCCCTCGGGATTTTGTCAGCAGTGGTTTTCCAATACAAGTGTCCTCCACAATCCCCTACATGAAATTCTTGCATAATTTTATCAGCTTCATCTTTCAGTAGACAATTCAAAAGAATACCACCATTGTCTTTCCAAAATAAATAATTATCTATGATACAATATTTCAATGACTTCATTTTCAAAAATCTAGTTTTAGTTCTTGTTAAACCAGGAGGAGCTTGTAAGTTTAGTAATAAAAATATGATATTTGCATACCAAGGTGAATCAATAAAAGGTTCGCTGATCTGTGGAGTCGCCATCTCTTCCTGATCATCAAGGGCACCAATGAAATTTATATCTAGGGCCTGACAGTTCGATTCAGCCATGAGTTTGGCTAAACCTTGGCCTTTGATAAGTTTAGTAGGCTTTATTTCTATGTCATATTTCAAAATAGTGGCAATCCATTTGCCTCTTTTTCCTTCAGGCCCATTTTGTGTCAAAATGTCCTTAACTACTGAATTTGGAACATCAGCAATGATGTGAGAATACAAAATGTACACTATGAAGTCCTTAATAACCTTTACTAAAGCTAATGCTTATTTTTCCATAATGTTGTATTTGAGTGTGGCATCTCTTAAGGATTTACTGAAAAATGCAATTGGTTGTTCATATCCTTGGTCACTCTTTTGCAAAAGATTGGTCCAATAGTATGTTCTGAAGCAAAAGAAAAGATTATAAAATCTTTCTGAAAATCAGGACTTATAAGGACTGGAGTTTTGGTTAGGGCTTCCTTGATGGCTTCAAAGGACTGTTTGGCATCCACTGTCCATTTAAGTGTTGAATATTTTCTTAACATCTTATTTAGTTCTCTAATTAATTCTGCTAAATTTGAAATTAATCTCCTAAGAAAATTTATCTTGCCTAGGAATGGCTGTAACTCTTTAATGTTTCTAGGATCGGTGATGGTCAAGATTGCCTCTATTCTAACAAGGTCTATTCTAATTCCATCTTTGTATATTATATGTCCCAAGAGTTTCCCCTATTCCAGACCAAAGAGTGCCTTTTTGGGATTTAAGGAAATCTCAAATTTTATGCATTTGATGAAAACTCTTCTCAGGTGATCTAGATGTTCATTATCAGATTTAGAAAATACTGTCATGTCATCTTGGTAAACCACTAGGAAGTCATGGATCTCCTTTGAAAAATCTATGTCCATAGCTCTTTGAAATGTTGCTCCTACGTTCATTAATCCAAAGGGCATCTTCAAATACATGAAGGTACCCCAAGGAGTAGTAAATGCAGTTTTGGCTTGGTCCTCTGGTTGGACTAAGACCTAGTTGAATCTAGAAAATCCATCAAGTAATGATGTCGTCTAAGCCGAAAATACCCACATTATGCATATAAAATGCATAATCTCGTCTGTCCCAGGTTTTTCAATGACCTCCCTGGTCAACCCTTCATGATTTTCGTTTTAAGGCCACTTAATAATGTTTCATGCAGAAACATTTCGAAGACTATTCAACAATCTAATCCTTAATTAACCTCTCCAGCAGAATCTTGTTCAACCTCATAAACTTTTGTTAATTATTAAATCCGCGCACATTAAACATACTCTCTTACTCTGGTCTCAGATTTACTCAACACTAATCATACTATGGTCAATTTCCCTTAACCCACTTTATTATAGAAATATACATAAATCGCTTTTAACTATACCTTTTCACTTTTTCCACGACTTTGGCACATTTCCCGAGACTCACCTAAAAATGACGCAGGATTTAAGAACAATTGAACAACACTTGCAATTGAACAACACCTGATTGAACAGCAATTGAACAACACTTGCAATTGAACAACACTTCGCCGATTGAACAACAATCTGTAATTGAACAGCACTTCACCAATTGAACAAAAATTCACCAATTGAACAGTAGTTCCATCCCACATTGACTTTCACTCTCCGCCGTTGATCTTCTCTCTCCAGATCTAACAGTCATCATTTGTCCCGATTAGCAAAACAATTTGATCACCGTCCTCCACCGATTGATCAAGACACGCTTGATCTAACGGTCATTAACAATATCGCATGAGAAACTTGCACGACACTTAATCACCCTCATAGAGCCGATATGAATTATTAGTCCACAGCCGATAAAAGTTCGATTCTGGTACTTCGATTAACGTCTGCTCATTTTTGAGCCCAATATCCATCGGATAACAGTCGCCATTAGAACCTACAGTTTGTGGGACTTCCATTAACACACCATTTAATAATAGGGCCACCCCCGCTGTTGACTTCGACACAAATATTTGAACTTGCAATCGATGACTAAGGTTGATTGTGGGCCTTCAACCTCGATCAAGAACTTCCACACTCTCCTATCCCCGCGGTCTAGTCCTTCGCCATTCTGCTTCCACCATTCATATCCGTTGACCTAAAAGATCTGACGATTCTCGTTCTTTTCTGCCTACTTCGCATTTAGGCCATTTCTCAGTGTTCCTGTGATTTCAGGTTTCTTCCATACTGTTGGTGTGAACAAAATTGTAATACGTCTTTGTCACTCTTCCTTGTATTTCACATCTGGTTCTGCACATGCAACTTTTGTTACATATAACTACTCTAGTGCACAGACAGATTATAACTAAATTACTTCATACACACACATAAACTCATAATCAAGTTGTTTGTATTAATAAACAGGTATTTACAAGTTTCTTCTCTGCGGCCTGATTTCCAATATCAGTGGCCTCTGTTTCACAATCTTCTTGTAGGCTTACAATCAACCTCTTCACACTCTAATTCCTAGCTAGCTAGCTAACCAACTAACCCCTGACTATGCCTTTTAGACTTACATTTATACAAAAGGATTTTACAACCAATTCCTGGTTTAGATCCATAAAATTCTCAACAAAACCCTAAAATCTCTTCCTTATCTCTAAGGATCCTCTCTAATCCACAAAATCATGAACTAACTCCTAATCTAATGTTTTCATTAATTCTCAAATCTCTCAATCTCTCAATTATCCTAATTCTCT
>APFE031181926.1:0-41685 GCA_000404065.3 Pinus taeda
CTCCTGCATTAGACTCCCAAGGTAGAAAATATTCATGATCTCCTGATCATGTGTCTTCTGTCTTGGTTTTCCTGGATCCCACACTTTGTTCTGCAAGTCATTATGTGCTATTTCTCGCTTCCTTTCTCTAGGTTTCCACACTTTATGTTGCATCGCTCTCGCAATCTTCTGTTGTCTTTCTTTTGCTGCTTCCCTTTTGTTTTATCACTGTTGGCCTCTTCTAGGATACTTTCATCACCATCCACCTCATCAGTTCAATTTCTTTGTCTAACAGACTTTCTCCAGCATCTTCAATAAGACCTGTACTCACAAAACAATTGTTAGAATAAAAAATATAAGGCTTTAGTGCCTCCATAAATATTGCTGCTGTCAGTGTTGCCTCCGCTGCCACCATAAATGTCGCCCCACATGTTGCTCTAGCTGTCATTATGGATGTTGTGGCCTCCCAAACTTCCTGTCCCTCTACAACATTCCTTAGCTTTGTCACCTGCACTTTCATTTGCAACTTTTTTCTCTGATTCAGATGTCTCCAGCAAATATTTCAGCATTTCATCAACATGCTGCAAATTAATTGCAGCATAATCTCCATCTTCCCCTTCGGCAATCTTTAGAAATTGTCCATCATCCTCTTTATTGATTTTTGGAATCAAATCAAGTTCTTCAAACATTGTAGCTTCATCCCTTGTCACTGTAGCAGCTCCACAATTTCGTATACCAACCTTCTGTTGGCTATACAAACAAGTCAACTCTTTCTTGTCACCCACGGTAACAAGCTTCTGCATAGGAGACATGATTGTCTCATCTTCTATCTGCAACAGTTCTTCTTCTCTCGAGACAATTCCAAGTGATGGACTGTCTCCTACATCACTTGTAAACACAATCAAATTGTCAGCATCAAAATCACAATCAGTCACTAGGTTTTCTCTCTGCAACTCCAAGGCTTCTTCAGGAGTCAGCAAATCTTCACTAGTTTTCTCTTCAGCTTTTCCTGGCAACACTTCAGTATGTTGCTCTGAGTTCCTTCTCAACTCCTTTGTCAACACATCAGTATGTTGATTTGTATTCACCATGAGACTATCAGCTAGTCTCGCCTTCTTACCATCTGTCTCCAAGATGTCGTTCTACTCTCGCTCACTGTACTGAACTCTTTCGTCTGCAATCTCCCTGTCGTACTCTGGATTCTCCAACAAGTATTCCAACAATGCAATTCTGTAGCATTGCTCAAGCATGTCATCATCACCATTTTCTGCTTCCTCTGTCTTCATTTCCTTCTGATATCTTGCTATCTCAGCATCAATCTGAAAATTCTTCAGATTCAACTCTTATCTCTCCTGAAGAAACTCTAAAGCTTTCTCATCTCCTTGTACTGTACTTGCAAACACACACAACTCATCAGTTTTAAAACCACAAGACTTTTTCGTCTTGACTACTTCCTCCAACATTTTCCTTTGAACATATCTGCGTGTGGAATCTTCAAATTCCATCTCTAGCTCAAGAAATCTAAGTCCCTTTTTTAACAAGGCAATCAAAATTTGCCTCAACCTCCTTTGCAATTGTCACCAAATCACTCTCTTTCCATTCAGTGGAAAGATCCATTTTTTCTATTCTGGTTTTCCTGTGCTTGCAGCCATTCTTCTAGTACCTGCAACTGTACCTTTATTACTGCGATCTTTCTTTCTTGAACTTCTGCAGTCATCTCATCTCTGTGGCATTTCTCTAAACCTATTCTTCCTCTAGAGAAACTTCCTCTGCCTCTTGCATCACCTCTTGTGGTTGCATGCTGGGTTGAGCTACTGCTAGCTCCTTCTTTAGGTGCTGTAGATCTTCCACTACCACCTTGACTTCCTTTTCCTCTGAAAGTCCCTCTCCCTCTGGCAGACTACTCCTCATGAGTTTCTCACTCACCATGAGTTTTACTAGCCTCTGCAACAACAATCTCTCTTGCTGCCACTTACCTCACCAAGCTCTCCTCACTCAGTCTTTTGGTAAGTATTGGTTCACTGCCTCTGGAACCTTTCGAGCACTCTCTCTGCTCTCTTCAAGCTATCTCTTCAACTCATCTTCTTCTTCAGGACAATGCAATTGTCCTCCTTATTCAGCCTTTAGCTGAATGCCAGGTTCACTGTCATCATCTTCTCTGCAACCATAAACTTAAATCATAAACTTAAAAAAAAAAATCATCTCACCTTTAAGATCCTGCATGATCTTGTCTTCTTTCCACTTCTGCAATCTTCTTCACTGCATTTGTGTAGCTTGCATGTTAAATTTAAAAATAATTCATCACACATTCAAAGAAACACACTTCAGTTCTCAACTGTATTAAAAAAAACAAACTTCTTCAACAAAGAATTCCTGCTCTGATACCACCTAATGCAAGGTCAACCCTGCAAAACCCAGAATCTCTATACACCATGCTTATAAACATGCATCTCAAATCTAGAATGTCTTTTTTAGCAAGCTCTTCAGATAGAAAGCATCTATATCAGTCTCCACAAAAAGGTAATATCATTCACTGCCAGCAATGCAACTTCAGATATATATTGCACGCTGATGATAAGCACAATGCACAGTTCAGAAAGTTGTTATCTCTGACAGTAGACAAATCAGCCTTGGGTGAATATACGCTTACTTACACAAGCACTTTGTTTCAACTTGGAAACACCCAGTCTTCAATCCACGTACTCTGTCCACGCATAAGTCATGCTCTGTCTCTAACCAACTACAACTGCCTCTATCTCATTCCACGCATGTTTTGTCAGAGTCCAGTATGGAGATAACCATATCAAGTTGATCAACTAAACGTTCACTGTAATAATCTTCCGCAGACATACTGATCCAACGCACAGGCATAACTCGCCTTTTGTCAATGATGCGCATAACTTCTTACATTCCAAATCAACCCCTTTAGACTAATTGTTGTTGTCTGCCACGATGGCTCTGATTACCTGTGCCGACGAAATCACATCTACTCGCACTCTATACACAACATCGTGACTTTGCTTCCATGATATCACCATTCCACTATGTCTATGTCATACAGTTTGCCCTCAACTTCAACGCCCATTAACAATCGATCTTGATATACATTGATCTTGCACAGCAACGCCTTCAACCTTTTAACATAACAGGAAATAAAAGAGGATCGGCATCTTTTGTTCCATTATGAGATCTTTAATCAATTGTCACAACAACGCACACACTCACGGTAGAGCCGAATCTTTTTTCTCCACTACCAGATCTTTAATCAAGAGTACCAGTGCATATACTAAATGTTGAGTTGAATTGGTTGCTATATTGCCACATCTTGAATCAATTGTAACAATAGTGCCAACAAGTACACTTTAGATTATTGAGAAAGCAGAAAAGAACTCACAAATTCTAAACAAAAGACTCATCCCATTACCATCCCAAATAAATATTGAGGCTAGCTCTCTTTAGTTCGACTCCTCCTGCAACAGATTCATACTCAATAATGATTCATCTTAACATATATTCCTCCATAGAAGGACTGCAACCATTCACGCGTCATAAGAGGTCACAGATCCATCAACTTAGAACACTTGACAAAATGATTCTTTATTAAAACAATAGTAATTACAGAGTTATAGAGAGGCCTCCCTCTCGTGGCCAGATTTACAATAAATTGACCCTACTTGACATTGAAGCCAGACCTTTTCTTCCACACATGAACATCCCAACATTCTACCCCTCTCATCCAAGCTTTGTTGCCTCGTTATTTCTAATTAAGGATAGACCTTCTCGGTCCTTATCCAATACAACAACATGCTTTACATAATGATTTAAAACATAAAGCTCTACATGCAATGCATACACATGACAAAAAGCCTCTTGAGGCTTTATTCCATCTTTTCTCTGTTTTAAAATAGAAAATCCTCCTTATCACTTAATGATCCACATCCATTCCTTTTATGCCTAAAAGCTCTCCCTAGTTCCTATGTTCTCATTTATTTATTTTGAGAATATCTAATTAAATCACACTTAAAAGCCTAAATATTAAACTGACTTGGAACTTAGGAAACTAATTCCAAAAATGAATCACCCCCTATGACTACTATTTACAATGATTTCCCTTGGGCTGGATGCTCCTATATCAAGTTTATCAAAGTTATAATAACTACAAGATGACGTTGTACCCTATCACATAGCTATTTTCTGCATTAGGGTTCATCTAGAATCCCATTTTGGGTGTAGAAAAAAAGTTCCAAACATGGAACGAGCTTAGCCTCTGCAAGACTCGAACGCATGACCATCCTTGAACTCCAATTGGTAGGACCGAAAATAGCCTAAAGATCAAATGGATGAGGGTTGTCCCTTTCTTTGGTGACACTTTGTTTACCCTTCAATGGCATTTCAATGCATTTTTTTGGTACATCATCCTTCTTTTGACTTTGGAAAATAAAATTGTATTTAACTCATCGACCTCATTTCCTAAGGGTTTGAGCTGACATTTTCTATAAGTCACATATATCATAAACTATAATGGTTCAACTCATAAAATATTGTAGGATTCCAACTTCAAACCTTGGCAGGCCTTCACTAAATTTTACTGTTGGTGAAACTCTTATTTGAATATTATTCTCTTCTTACTCATAATACCTATATGTAATGCTCTTATCTCCTTTAAATTCATTATTCAACAATTGATTGAGGTCTAACTGAGTTGGAAATGGGGGAATCACCATCTATATCACGATGTTCTTGCATCTAACAAAGACTGTGAATCAGGGGAACCCATTTTTGGCTGGGACAAAATTCAAATTCAAATTTCAAACGGGAGGGGTTGCGTCTCGCTCAGTGCTTTAATGGCGTCGATTGTTTGGAAGGTATGGTTTCCACTTAGTGTTTTAATGGTGTTGTTCGACGAAGACGGTGGGGGCGGCTCATGTTCCTTGTCAGAGGTTGGGAACCATCCAGAGGCATTTTTTGGTCAATGGACAAACACAATCATCGGGGGCCAATGGGTTGAAATTTAAATTTTAAAATGAAAACTTTAAATTTATTATTTTCTTATGTATATTTTTTGATTTTCCATTTATTGTACTACTACGTTTCATTTTTTTGTGCTTAATGTTAGTCATCATTTTCATGCTTGTATGTAGAGATTCATAGCTTCATCTAATGTTTTTCCAACTGTTGTGAGAGCATAAACAACTTATCTTTTATTTTTAAATAGTGATGCACTATAGATGAATTGTTACATTCAATATAATCCAAAAAGTCATAAATGGCCTTCCTTTGTTGATGAAATGCAAGATTATATCAATCAAAGTTGATGTCTATTCTCCTGAAATTTATCATAAGATCTACAATTCAAGGATTTTAGAGAGTGTATATGAAAGTGGCTTTATATCACTATGTATATTTTGCAACACAGAGCAAAGAGAGATTAAACTAATCAGAGAGTACAAGCATTAAAGGAAGAGAGAGTTGATTATGAAATGTAATGCATGTTTTTCGCATGATAGATGAGAAAACTCCTTGTTGGATATTTGATGGGTAAGTTCTGTTATAGAATATGAATATGTATGGCCTCCTAGGTGAGACCCAAAACAAGCTAGATTATGTTCTCACTCTCAACATCAAGAACTTATTTGAGTCCCAACTTTAGGCTCTCATTTCCAAATATGATATGGCCAATTCCATCCCTCACTCTTATATTCTCACTAGGAAATGAAACATCAAGGTAGGTAGGAAATTCATGAAGGTTGTGTCTTTCATTGTAATAATTACTAAGGGAGTGGTGACGTAGCAAGACCACAAACTAGAATGTGACTTCAGAAAACATAATGTTAGGGGACTAGTTTGACAACCTAAGTAGAGCTCAGAACAACATATATCCATTTTTATACATAGGTTTGGTGAGTATAAAATGATCAAGAATCGCTAGAGAGATAGCCCAAAATGGGAAAAAAGGAGTTACATTAAGTGAGATAGAGATCCTAACATGTCAATGTCTAGATCTAATCTTGATGTCAAGTTAGTATGGATAACTCCATAATGTGATGACCCTTCCCTTCATTTCATTTCGAAAAGGCCCCTTTTGTTAGAAAATGTAACTCGTATCGATCTTCATAATTAAAGAACAAATATTATTGAATTTTTTGTTTTTTATTTTTGTCTTTTGATCTAGCATGTTCTTCATGGTCATTTGAGTAAAAAAGAGTGAAAGAAAATTGTAAAAATTTCTTTTCAAAGTTGACATTTGTAAAGAAAGGAAAATATTTTTTTATTCTTATAAACTTTGTTGTCAAACCTCCAAGGTGACCCTCCTTCTGAAAAGTCAACCTACCTCACCATCCCAGGTAGCTATATAAAGAGGTAACTTCAACCTCCAAGGGAAGTAGATGATATGATGAAATAAGTGTGAGTTATGTGATGAGAGAGAAATATATATTAAGAACTTAGCTAGAGATAGATGCTATGTTGGGATTAGCATAAAGTGTTGCGGAAGTTAAAAAGAAATGTTTTGGCTAAAAAGAAAAAAACCTCAAACACCATAAAGTCAGACGCCACTTTATGGAAAAATCCCACATGGAAAGAAGGAATAAAATGCCTATTGAGGATCAATGAGGTTGAGGTTGTTAATATCTTGGAAAGAATGAATCTCTTCATGGGGGAGAGCTAAAGGAGATTAGTTCTATGTTTGGGAAGGGAACAATGCTCCATTCTCAAGTGTATTATGACTGCAATTTTTCTGGTTAGGTTATGATTTAAATTGATTTAAGTATTCAAGGTTAGTGTTGATTGTATATCTTGTTATTTACTTCGAGAATAACATGCAAATAAAGCATAAATTCTCTCTCTCTCTCTCTCTCTCTCTCTATATATATATATATATATATATGGGCCTGGTGTTCAATTATTGGTGAAACAATAGTAAGGGATTACTATAACACTATAGGAAATCGTAAAATGTTTATTTCTATAAATTTCACTCACAGTGTGCTTTTAAAGAGATAAATTTTTTATGCAATACTAAAGTGGAGCGATGCTTATTTTCTAGAGAATTTTCTATAATATGTGTTATTAAATCAACAATATAAAATAGAAATTTTCTACTACATTAACTAAGGAATAGTGAGCATGTATATTTATATCAAAGAGATATTGCCAAGCTAAACACCAGAGAGGAGTAGTGTATGTGTTTAAATCATATAAAGGAAAGAGTCATAGAAAAAAATATGAGCTTGAGACATTTATTGCAACTTTACATAATTGAAACAAGTATATATGTATTTATCATAAAGTTATATGAATAGTAGAACAATTTCAATAGTAAAGAAAATAAATGGGATATAGTTCCTTTCAAAGGAGACAGGAAAAAGACCCGATACATAAAACACATGCAAATTAATGAATTGTAGCCTAAGCCCACTAGTCATAGCTACAACTTGATGTAATATAACTAAAGTATTTTTTGTATGAAAAAAAAACATATCTTAGGAAGCAAGAGCTATACAAGTCCTTGAGTTGCTGATGAGAGGAGTGAGCTATCCTTCCCTTCTAGTAGATGCTCAGTTAGGAAACCTAAGTATTCCAGTTAAAGTATTATGCTAAATCTGCACAAATGAAATACATAACCTTGTACATGAGCAGTCAACAAAGTGTGATTGGCTTAGTATTCCAAGTGAATACTCGAGACAAAGGCAAATATAAACGAAATAATAGAACAAAATTGACAAACTATTAACTCCAAGTATTAGTCCAGAGAACAAGAAGAAAAAATAACATTCGGGCATGTGATATAACAGAAGTGTTGGCAGCCTGGATAAAATGATCAAGTGAATCATATATATGACATTAATAGAGACAAATCACGATAATACTAGGAAGGGGAGTTAACCCAAACAAAAGATGTGTATTGCAAATTCAAACATCACAGGTAATTAATAGGACACATGTATTACTGTAGCACAAATATAAATTGTGTGTGGGAGGTTGAAGTAGACTAGACAAGGAGAAAAACACATATAAATTACTGTAAACTTCGTCCAAGATGATGGGAATACATATATTACACAGAACTTGAGATAAAAATGGTTTCAGAAGTACATTACCAAGCTTAAACCAATACCTGGTACACTCTCTTAAGAATGATAAATAAACCAAATTCATTAATTATAAAGTTACATGAACTAAACTGGGACATATAATGTCATTTGGAGCAAAATTAACTGTGGATCCCATTGTGTGGCGAACTAGCAAGAAAAAGTAGGACCACATATAACACTAAAGTAACTTAAAATGTAGATGCTAATGGTAGCCTTTAGCCCTAATGGCTGCCACACCTTGGGTATAATTCAACAATAGTCAACTAGCAAAAGGAGGAATTAAACTTAAGAACAACAAACCCCAAACTTAAATCTATTACGTTCCTTGGTACCTGCAAGTGCATGACACTAACAACAACAAGAGAAAAGTGGTCAGATTCACACCCTATAAATGGAAATGAAATAACTCAAGGGCGAGAGGAAAATGTAACCATGCGATAGAGAAACAAATTATTCTTGTAACTCATTAGAGGGAAGCCTAGGTGGTGCCTAAGACCAGTGGTTGGCATACGCACGGTCAAAGAAAACAGGGTCAATTCAAACTTCACGACCCAATTTTACTAAATCAATTTTTCCTTAGGAAACAAAAGACCCAAAACATGGGAAGTTGTGAGATGGTTATTTGCAAACTCTGAATGCCTATATTCAATCCTCATTGATAAATTATGGCCGAGTCCTCTATAGGAAACGCCATGGAATAGAAACCTAGAGGTTAAGAGTATCATGAGACTTGCGTGTCTGTAACCAATAAAAATGAGCAATAAGCCAAAGAAACATGTCCGTAGATTAAGTATAAATAATAATAAAAGAAATCATTGAAAAAAATAAACAATACCTCCAACTGCATGCCTTGTACAAGAAAACAACACCATAGAAGAAATATTTCCATAGAAATGTTGCAATACACATAATACCCATTTCTTGAGAGACATTATGCAAATGGTGTAGGGGATTCAAAGATAAATTCATTCCTTGAGAAATTAAGCGGAAGAGGGAATGAGTGGATGGGCGAAACAGATTCTGTAGGGAGTCTACATGCCAAATGTAAGGGCACAAAAAAGTATTAAGCTGATCTTGGTGATAATAAGAGGTTAGTTTGACTCCCTTTAGGTTCAAAAAAATAGCCCTGCAAAACCCTCCCCTTAGAACACAACGACAACAACAAAGCGGTGAAAAAAATGGTAATTAGGGTATTAGGTATGAGATTAGGGTTATGGGTAAATCTCCAACATTGATCGTCGTTCGAGCCATCAAGGCCATCGATCATCATCAGAGTAGGGTTGGGTGCACACCGCAGATGTACTCCACCCATCATGTGAATGACGCCATATGATGGAGCAGTATTGAGGCATACAACATCAAGCGTATGGGAAGAATTATTAACCCCAACCCAACTGTACAAGGTGAAGTGTTCACCCAATTTTAACCAAGGTATCATACCACATTCATTCAATAGTAAATGATTTTGGTGGCCAACATGAAGAAAACTCTCAAGAGAAGAATTAATATAAACGATAAACAAATATATCCAATGGTTATGTATAAGAAGGGGGGTGAGGGCGTAGGTGCATGGGGACCCTAGAAGTAATAAAAGGGTTGACCCAAGTTAAAATAGACAACATTTAATTCATAATTCAAATCATTAGCAGTTAGAAATAAAAATTACATACATAACATTTAATTGAATTATTGCTTGCATGTAGCATGCACCTTCCTAATTTAACCTCAGTGATTGATATACATGGGAAAAAAAATAAATTGGTTTTTTGATGTGGAGATCTGACATATGATAGCTTGAGGGGGTCATGTGAGATATCATAGTGCCATATGGTTAAGAAAAAATCTAATAGAAAATTGGGGGATATAGCTTCTAGTTACCCATGTATTCCCGTGAGTTGGATGTTAACTTGTTTATGTGGACTACAATAAAGATGGACCATGTTAATCTCCCCTAGTGAAGTTCACGGGGGTAATGGTTAGGAGTGTTGGCGTACAATTGACTTGTTGATAGAATCAATCAATCTCCTAGAAAACTAGGGGATATAGCTATTAGTTACCTCAAGTTAACATTTTTATGTGGACTTCAATAAAGATGGACAAAGTTAATCTCCCCAAGTGAAGTTCAATGAGGTATTTATTGCCTCGAGAGACACTTTGGTAGAGATGTTGTAATGTAGTGTCCTATAGACATTTAACTCGGTCCAAATAAAATAAAATAAAAATAAAAATAAATCTATGTTAAAATAAAAATTCTATCCTATTTTATTTATTTGTTGGGATGTGAAGGTAAACTTTATTTGGTCAAGTTACTATTGGTTTTTCAGCTCCAAGTTTATGAAAGCCCATGGTATTGACCCATGGTATTCATGTGGAATTTAATCTATTTAAAGGGGAGAGTTAAACTAGCCTAGATCCATCTTAACTTTGGATCTACTAAGCTAGGAGAAGGATCAAATTTCTTTGCATCTAATCTCTCTCAGGGATTGGTAGATCTGAAGTTAAGATGGATCTAAGTTGGTTAGGATAGTTAGCAAACATGTCAATAGAGTCAATTTCATGATTAACAAATTTACCATTAATAGTTTATAAACTTAAAATTTTAATATCCCATAGTTTTCCCCATAATATTTTATGTAATATAGGCTATTGAAATACTTGATATTTCAATTGTCAAAATAAATTTGTACCAAAGAATAATAAATATATTCTGAGTATAAGATTTTCAATGTATTTTTCACTGTATCGTTTGTGTTGCTACCATATCTTAATGTATCTCTCTCATGTAGTAACTTGCTCGTATCTCATTTATCTTTTTTTATAACTGGGAGAGGAAGAGCATAGTCCTTTAACCAGAATTTAATATCAAGTTAATGTTCTCATCTAGTGGTGGCCACACATGCAGCAGGAACCGGCCAATGCAAAATGCGGATAGAAGAATAAGGGTTTCACCTCACTTACAAGGCCCATAAAATGAGAATCGAAGTCATGGTTAGACATGTCATTTTGGTGATCTTCCAGCTTCCACTATGGATGATATTGTGTTGTCTTTCTTGATGATAATATACATACTTGGAGAGTGTGTTTTGTGTGGATATATTATAATTTCCTTAGAGAAATTTCACAATCGATAGGATGAGCGTATAAAAGAAAAGTATAAAGGACTTTCAAGAAATTCTTGGGTTTCCTGAACTATGATGCGTTGCTTCACTTTCTTTTCTCATAACAATGGATCAAGGCTTGAAATAATTTCACATGTCATTTTAGGTTTGTCCACTATTCTGTTAATGTCAAAGATTAGAATAGTTTTTCTCAGTAACCATAGATCTAGATAATGTTGATATTATTTAAGGTCGAAACTCATTTTATAGGAATTGGAGTGCCTTCTGATAGAGCAAGACACCCCACTTCTAAAAAATTGAGTTTTCACCCCAAACATTACCATTTCTAAAAACTTTCATGGAAACTATGAAACTGTATGAGAATATGAAGTCTAGCCCACATCACATCTCGTGTTTAGGCATCTGTAGAATTTCTTGATAATTGTCACCACACAAACACTTTCTTGTGGTACGTTCATCCCACAGATTGAAAAACTTCTCCAAGGAAGTTATCATATTTCTCCACAAATTACAAATTGTCCATGAGGGAGACAAAAAATATGTTCTCCATGAGGGAGGTTGGGTGTCCTTCAAATATGGCATGTGGAACTTGTAACCTATACAGTTTTGTTGTCGACAGGGTAAAATTGTAACTCTTTTTTTTTCACATCCATGGGTTCCTGCACCACGTTGGGCCAGCACTGTGTTTGAATGTTGACCTGAAATGAAATTTTGGCTTAACTAAAATTAAGTCCTCCCTGTCGCAGTTGCCATTCTGCAGACATAAGGAAAGCTTGTCTCACACCCTAAAAGCCACTGGAGAAACCGACCCTATCTAAGAATTTTGGAGAATGTATCACCTACTGAAGACAATAAATACATCTTGGATATGGAACTATTTCATAAATAAAGTTTGGTATAGTATATGAGGCATTTAAATATCCTTGTTTCTGGCAATGGTGGTTTTTCTGGTTACCCAGGGATTCATTAATTTTTGTTCAATTTTTTGAAATTGAAAGATTGATCAGTAAAATTGGTTAAATTGAAAGTCACAGAAAATAATAAATTGTAATATGAATTTAGAATTTGGGTCTCCAGAATAGAAGCAATTTTTAAAAATTTAAGGAGGTCATACAAATACTCTTTATCCTAGGTTAATAGACGTCAAAAAGATTATTTGAACCATTTTTATTTTATGTAAATTATTTAAATATTTTTTTTACAAAGCTTCATTAAAAATTTACCATGCCATTTGTTAATTGACACTTATCAGGATTAATGATAATGGGAAGACTACAAAATGCTGACTCTGTTACTAATCCTTCTGATCTATTGTTAACTCTGCTCCACACTCCTTAGTATCTGACTCACATTGATCCTTTTCTACTTGGAAAATTGTGTTGTTGTTGACGCTACTACTAAGCCTCTGTAACGAATAAAATATATAAATAACATAAATATAATGTAAAAGATAATAATCATAAATAATAGTTAGTTAAGCTAGTAATTAAGTTTGAAGAGGCATGTCTAATAGGACATGACTCTTCATGAAGAGACACTTGCTTGGTATATAAGCAAGCCTCTCGTTCTCATTTGTAAATTATCATATTCATTATTATTCATATATTTAATATAATATTTATATCCTTAATGGATAATTTCATATTCCAAGTCTTTTGGAGTAATTAATATATAGAAGGAACTTTGTTCGCTTCAGAGGGAGATAATTAATCTTGAGATTATTTTTCCAATTGAGGTTAGTATTTTCCGGAGGATTGCTAGTGAAAGGCATCCAGTCTTAATTTCCTAACTTGTTGAAGATAATAATAAAACCCTCATCTGTTGCACTGGTTTTCCCTTTGGGGTTTTTCCAAGAACATTTGTCCAAAAATAACTATGTCAAAATTTTATGTGTGTGCCCATATTTTCTCAGTTCCAATTTCATATACCACAACATTTTTAATTGTGAAGAATGCAATAGTGATTTAAATCATTATTTGTCAAATAATAATTCAAAACACAAATAATCTGCAGTAGATAGAAGATTAAACTCCAGTTTATTACATTAGTGGAAACTTCACATTTATCAGTGTTGACTTATTGAGAGTGTTAGAATACTCCAGACAAAATGGGAGAATCTTAGCCCCATTCAACACTACTTTCATCAACGTCATACCAAAATTGGATATGCATGTCTATTTTGATCAGTTTCAGCTCATTTCTCTCTGCAATTCTATTTATAAAATCATATCCAAGGTCATAGCCATTCGATTAAAGCCAATCCTCTATGAGCACATTTCAATAGAACAGTTCGGTTTTTTGAAGGATCGACAAATCCACGAGGCGATTGGCCTAGCTCAAGAGGGTCTTCACTCTATCCATACTCACAAGAAAAAAATAGTTATATGCAAAGTGGATCTATCAAAGGCCTTCGATAGAGAGGATTGGCTCTACATCATATTGATTCTTCTTCATCTTGGCTTTAACCCTTCATTTGTTAACTAGATTTACAGTTGTAAAAGGACTTCTTTGATGGTTCTTTTGATCAATGGATCGCCATCAACCTTCTTTAATCCTCAGAGAGGTCTTAGGCAAGGTTGTCCCATGTCCCCTCTCCTCTTTCTGCTTGTGGCCAAAGCTCTCAGCAAGGCCATCCTCACTGTAAACAGACGACATCTTATTAGAGATATTGAGATCTGCCCTGCATGTTCTCTCACACATCTCTTATTTGCGGATGATATCCTCTTCCTTGCAATGGATGTTGGCATATTGCAAACCATTAATTGCATCTTGGAATCATTCTCTATGGCAATCGGTATGTCGATAAATCATGCAAAGTCTACTCTAATTGGCAATGCACTTGATCAGGATGAATCTATCCTTGTTTCCAGAATCCCTACATCTATCCCTTCACCTCTTGGAGACACCTAAAATATTTGGGATTTCGCTTAAAGCCAAACAAATATAAAAAGGAGGATTGGAGTTGGCTCATTGCCAAAATTGAGCTCAAAATTCAAAACTGGTGCAACTGATGCTTTTCTAATGCAGACGGGCTAATACTTTGCAACACAGTGATTGAAGTTACTCCTGTCTAATGGGCTTCTTTAGCATGGGTTCCCCTAGGTATCCTAAATAAAATAAAGTAGATCTCCTTATGATACCTTTGGGTTGGGAAACACGATCGTAGACCCTTTAATCTCATAGTTTGGTCCTCCATAACCATTCCCAAGCCTTTAGGAGGATGGGGATTAAAAAGCCTCATCTGGTTCTCAAAAGCATTAGCCGCAAAAGGTGTATGGAGGCCAATTCAAGGCACTGGGCTCTAGGCTTAGACTATGGTAAAAAAATACATTCTCCCAACTACTACTCTAAAATGGCTCAGAGCCCCTAGAAGACCATCGCAAAACGGCCCCTTAGTCTGGAAAGCCATATTAAACTCTGTTAATATCATCACTTAAGGCCTCAGATGGAAAGTTGGTGACGGCTCAAAATTTTGTGTCGGGAAAGCTCCTTGGATCGGAATCAGGGAATCACATATCTTCTCGGAACAACTTATACATGTGTCATGTTCTACATACTCAAGGCATCTTCTACTTGCATCAGGCCTCCACTAGGATGGGTTTCCTGGGTCAATAATCTTTGATGAGTCCTAGTACTACAACAAGGATGCTGTGACTCCCAGGGCTACCAACTTTAATTTATCAAACTAGAGTTCGTACAAACTTAAGAGGTGATAGTGTTATATGCACTGTAAGCAAGATTCTACCTAAGTTGCTCTGAAGCAAATGATTGAACTGAAATGTGCAAAGACCATTTTGTAAAATTTTAAAGAAGACAAACCACTGAACTTAACTTTGCAAAAGAAAAAGACAATTGAAGCATCACTTATCCTACTGCAACAAGGAAACACTAATCTATTTGCATGGAAAGAAAGGATGGAAAAGAAATCGTAATCTGTTTTGCAGAAGATAAATAACAGAAAAGCAAACCCTAGCTAATTGCATGAAAGCAATGACTCTAATGTATCTTGCAAGAAATCAAATCTATACTATTGCAATCAAGGTAAACTATACTCTATTTGTAGAAAACATCAAATGCTCAAAAGTAATCAATGTAAACTATTTTTATGCTACCTAACTCAACCAAAACAGTAAACCCTAATTGTAGAATTAAAGCTACAGTGATGAAAGGAAGATATACAAAGGGTCTTTGGTCTTCTCAAGCTTGATTCGAAGGCTTAGGGGACATTGTGGAGTGATGAGAAGCAAAAAATCAGCTTAAGAGGCAATTATGGCCGTGTTCTGATGAATTTTGTTAAGTGTTATAGGATTGCTACAGGATGCCATATATTGCAACAGAATTGCATCTGAGATCGATCTAAGGGTTCTAGAAGTGCTATGAAGGAGGAATAGGGTGGTAGGAAGTTGCGGAAGAGCGTAAGGAACCTTGCCAAGCTTAGATCTACTCAGTAGCCAATCTTGCACAAGGGGAAAAGCAAACTAGCAATCTCATGTAACTGTATAATGTAATTTTCTGTGCGCAGACAGTTTGGAGAAACAAATGAAAATGGGAGGAAGAGTGTTGAAGTAGATGGTGTTTATGCATGGAAAGTGAAGCTACTCTGCCCTATGGATCGAGAGATCTCACCTGCACACAAAATGACCATTCAACTACCAAAGACAACGTGATTAAAGGACAGCTAAAATACTAATTGCAAAAAGCCAAAATGCATGGAAAAGGATGAGTTGAATTTGAACTAGAACCTAACTACTGCATAAAAGAAAGACCATATTTTTTGTACTTGTCCACACAGGGTACATAGCCAAGCTTCTCAAGAGAGCTTGCTCATAAACCTACAGAGACAAAGCTTTTACTCATAACCAGATTTGCAGAAGGAAACACAACTAGGCTAAGTGCAGAAAAAGAAATGCATAATTGAAATATACAAAAGAGGGGCTTGAGTGCTTGGGTTGGGCCCTAACACAAGGAAACTCGGCTCCCTTAAAACAAACTCAGACTGGAGGCAAAATTATGCTTTTCAATAATCTCAAAAATTGTTCAAATACATAACATGACAATGGAAATGACAAGTAGCAAGCTCTTGCTCTAATAGTCACTATCTTCCTCTAAAATTTGAATCCTACTAAGCAACTAAGCTCCTTTATTTATACAAAAAAGAGCAAGGGGCAGCCTCCTTGAAGGGAGGGCTACTTCCCTCCAAAATTCCTACAAAAATAGATCTAGTCTCCTAGGGTTCTCGCAGTCACTGAGGGGTAGTAATTACCCATAAGCCAACCAAGTTGTTGATGGGATGATGCAAGGAACGAGCCTCTTAAATCTTCTCTTGTTGGTCTCCAATGTGTTCTCCACAACAAATGCTCTTTGTCCTACACATTCAATGCATTAGGCTTGTTGTTGCATACACTGGCAGGCCTTGTAAAGAGGCAAAAGTTAGAGGGCACAACAGCACTTGGGACAGAAGCCCACTGTCACCACAACCTAAGTCCCCTGCTCTTCTCGGATTTTCACTGACGGGAAGAGTCCCAATATTACTCACTTGTGATAGATGTTTCTATGAGAGGTTTAAAGTGAGGCAAGACAGCTCATTCAATGAAAAGATTCAACAAAGGTGCAAGCTTTAGGAGAAACTAGTAAGACTTTCCACAAAAAACCCCTTTGAAGATAGACTACACAAAAACTAGGGTTGAGTCTTAACACGAGTATACGTGCATCCAAGGTCAAGGTAGGTGAGAGGAAAGGCAACATATGATTTACTTCACAAGTACTAAAGAATTTTGCCTTCAAAAAATCCCCAAGGGCACAACAGCACTTAGGACAGAAGCCCACTGTCACCACAGCCTAAGTCCCCTGCTCTTCTCAGATTTTCACTGACAGGAAGAGTCCCAGTATTACTCACTTGTGATAGATGTTTGTAAGATAGGTTTAAACTTTAAAGTGAGGCAAGGTAGCTCATTCAATGAAAAGATTCAACAAAGGTGCAAGCTTTAGGAGAAACTAGTAAGACTTTCCACAAAAAACCCCTTTGAAGATGACTACACAAAACCTAGGGTTGAGTCTTAACACGAGATATACGTGCATCCAAGGTCAAGGTAGGTGAGAGAAAAGGCAACATATGATTTACTTCACCAAGTACTAAAGAATTTTGCCTTCAAAGAATCCCCAAGTTAGAGGGCACAACAGCACTTGGGACAAAAGCCCACTGTCACCACAGCCTAAGTCCCCTGCTCTTCTTGGATTTTCACTGACAGGAAGAGTCCCAGTATTACTCGCTTGTGATAGATGTTTGTACGATAGGTTTAAACTTTAAAGTGAGGCAAGGTAGCTCATTCAATGAAAAGATTCAACAAAGGTGCAAGCTTTAGGAGAAACTAGTAAGACTTTCCACAAAAAACCCCTTTGAAGATAGACTACACAAAACCTAGGGTTGAGTCTTAACACGCGTATACGTGCATCCAAGGTCAAGGTAGGTGAGAGAAAAGGCAACGTATGATTTACTTCACCAAGTACTAAAGAATTTTGCCTTCAAAAAATCCCTGAGGGCACAACAGCACTTAGGACAGAAGCCCATTGTCACCACAGCCTAAGTCCCCTGCTCTTCTCAGATTTTCACTGGCGGGAAGAGTCTCAGTATTACTCATTTGTGATAGATGTTTCTATGATAGGTTTAAAGTGAGGAAAGGCAACTCATTCAATGAAAAGATTCAACAAAGGTGCAAGCTTTAGAGGAAACTAGTAAGACTTTCCACAAAAAACCCCTTTGAAGATAGACTACACAAAACCTAGGGTTGAGAGTCTTAACACGAGATATACGTGCATCCAAGGTCAAGGTAGGTGAGAGAAAAGGCAACGTATGATTTACTTCACCAAGTACTAAAGAATTTCGCCTTCAAAGAATCCCCAAGTTAGAGGGCACAACAACACTTGGGACAAAAGCCCATTGTCACCACAGCCTAAGTCCCCTGCTCTTCTCGGATTTTCACTAACAGGAAGAGTCCCAATATTACTCACTTGTGATAGATGTTTCTATGATAGGTTTAAAGTGAGGCAAGGCAGCTCATTCAATGAAAATATTCAACAAAGGTGCAAGCTTTATGAGAAACTAGTAAGACTTTCCACAAAAAACCCCTTTGAAGATAGACCACACAAAACCTAGGGTTGAGTCTTAACACAAGATATACGTGCATCCAAGGTCAAAGTAGGTGAGAGAAAAGGTAACGTATGATTTACTTCACCAAGTACTGAAGAATTTTGCCTTCAAAGAATCCCCAAGTTGGAGGATTAATTTCTAGGGTTCCCTCTTGATGTGACAAGAGCAACATCAAAATTTATGGAGAATCCACCATGGGATTTCCACCAAAACTTGAGGTCCTCTAAAGGAAACACAAAAGAAGATTTCTATCCAAATGAAATTCAAAAATTCCTCTAATAGATTTCGTAACAAGCCCTAGATGAGCCTCCTTATCCTTAAGGGGACAAAAAATAAAGGTTAAAAGAGAGATAATTTTGAGGTTTTAGTGACCACCAAAGAAAGTTGACCAATGCCTAGACCGTTGGGAGGTTTGGTGTCATGAATGTTCTTGATATGGGTAACTCGCTCTTCAAGGAGACCTTAAGGAAAGGCTTTCGCTCCCCCCTCTAGATATTTATACTTCCAAGACACTTGTTAATGGAGTTTCAAGGATAAAATGCAATAAACCCTTAGGAACATTCATTCATTCACTATCAAAATGAGTAACACATGCAAAATTCGCAATAGTTACAATTAGTAAACAATATTAAACAATTAGGGCACATTAATAACCATGAGACATTATTCCATGCATTAGACATTAGTGAAATCCAGAAATTCATCATGAAAGAGCACTTACAAGATAGCAAAGAGTATATCCATCCACAACAATGCCAATTAGAAGTTCCAAAAATGAGAGAAAATTATCCACACATCAAAAGTCATCCATAATCACCAAAAATCCTCCACAATTGCAGGTCTGAATTTTCCAATGAGGCCGAAAATCTAGAGTGATCGTGAGATCTCAAATGAGGTCTCACAAATATATAAATGACTAGGTAGTTCGAATAAGAAGTGAACAAGCCCCTCTAATTTATCTCTCTCTAAGCCCACACAAGGTTGATGTCATGCCTGCGTGGATGCCTAGAGAGGCAACGTTGAGGCCTCTTATGTTAGAAATGTAGTAGAGGGCCTCAAAAATCATGATGAAGAGGGTGACACCCTCATTATGCTACAAAACATCTCTGGAACCCCTTTTTTTGGGTTAGGGCTCCCAAATGGGTCTCATGGGTCTCCAAGTGGCTCAAAATCAAGTCGATGCTCCATCAATGAGGGCTCAATGGATGACACATGCCCTCCCATGTCTCCCTAGGAAAGACACAACCTCCTCTGGGCGTTGGATCAAATGCCAAGTGTCGAGTGCAACGTGAAGCCGGCTAGGGCATCCTAGTCCTAGTGCATCATCATCTCGAATAACTGGGGCAACGAACAAGCAAATAATGGTGTTGAAGAAGCCCATGGTGTGGCAATTAATTATCTGCATAAATGGAGGCCCATGGCTCTCAATGCTCACCCTACGAATGTTATCATGATCCTTTGGAGCACTTGGATCCCATATAGGGAGGTCAAGTCCAAGATGAAAACCCACTTGCAATCCTGCATAAGATCGAATGCATCCCCTCACCTTAAAATGCAATAATTCATTAGTACAATGGAGTGAATAAGCTTGTTAATCAAGGGCATAAGTGAGGCTTCATAGTGGGTTTCCCTTCCAAATTTAGGGCTTTGAACATGTCATATTGTTACCTTCCTGGTAGGAGTGGTTAATGAAGAACCCTATTAGGTGGTTTCAACCTCTAAGAGAATGACATGTCCAAGGTACATCCTTCAAATGGCAAGTGTCATGTGAAATAATGATGGAACAGAGTGGGGGCAAAGGGAAGGCTCCAAACCACATGCCATGATAAATGATAGCTATGATAAGAAGAGCCCACACCTTGGGTATATGAATGTAATGAAGGAGCATACGTGGATGCATGAGTTACCCCGACCTTTGTTTTCCCACCCTTCTTCATTTGCCTTTTTCCTTCTATTGATTTTCTTTTATTTTACTGCTCGAGGCTCCAAGGAATGAGAGTATGATATAGCAATGATTACCCTCTTAAGGTGGGGTAGTTCATCGCCCACCAGGGGTTGGGACATGCATGAGTTCCTTAGCGATGCAAGGGTTACTCATAGGGACCCTAGGAACCAGGGTGATGGCCATAATGATAAGGGGTAGAGCTCATGCTTGGCTTTTGCCCACACGCTAAACGTTATTGTCTCGGCCATCTTTTGCATTTTGTGGTATTATTTCCTTTTGTATGTGGCCATATTTATGCTTTTACCTTTTTTTTAGCTACATCAACTTCTGGGGCATTGTTCCGGGTCCAACCCAAGGTTGTGGACAAAGGGGAAGGGGATGCTAACACCTTGTGGACCCAATGGATAAATGTGGACACAAATCAGAAAATGTGAAGAAGGGCTTGTAATGAGCGAAGGAGAGTGAGATATACGGTATCAAGAGGCGGGACCACACAACGAAGATCAAGGTTTCCCGTGTAGTGTTGTTCCTAAAGCTAATAGCCAATAGAGGGGATCCCATGGGTCTAGGATTCAGGATTAACCCCCCAGTTAAGGTAAGAGAACAAAAGCATAGTCAAAACCATTCCTCCTTCCAAGTCACCCAGTAATCCATACCCAAGTGTGCCCAAAAAAATAGAGCATAAAGACCCAATTACATAATGAAAAATCATGCCTTCACGATTGGATGGCCCACCATCAAACATACGATCACGACAAATGAGTGAGGCTACACAATGGTTGGCTCAGGGGGTGGAGACAAAAATAGCACATCAAAGCTATCAGCTGGTTGTCAAGGGTTGTTGTTGCCCTCTAAAAGAAGATACATCAGGAAAAAAGCTCTCCAAAGGGGTACCCCACTTTTGGTGGGCTACAAGGCTACAAGATATAACAAATATTCCTTAACCTTCATAGTTAACACATCATAGATCAAAAAGATGTCATCAAATGTGAAAACAAAGGTCAAAATGTGTTGAAGGATAGTCAGATGGGCCTTGAATTGTACATATTTGGGAGGCGCATCAATCTTGGCAGAGGCTGAGGATTTACATACTGATGGGGACCTGGCTCTTGAATAGAATCAGTATACCGATTCTCTCCATCACAATCTCGTCTCTCTCTCGCCTTTTAAATATATTATAGTTTGGTCATACGCACCCTTAGGCTTCTACAGTCCAAAATATGGGTAACTCCCCATTACACAATAGCGAAATGCTCACCCACCTCCCTGGTTGGTCAAAAAGCTATGGAAACAAATCTGCTCGCCAAAAACAAAACTCTTAATGTGGTTGATGCTTAAAAATAAGATCCCCACCTAGGATATACTTTAGAAAAGATCCTTTTGTGGGCTTAGTAGATGCTCACTCTGTTTAGAGGATGCAGAAAACATCCCCCATCTCTTCATATAATGTCCCTTCACAGTAAGTGTTTGGAGAGAGATTCATACATCCATTAGAGCAAACTACACTTGGCAAGGAAGCTTTGTGGAAGCTTTAGAGGAAGCTTTGCCTTAGAACTTGGCTGGACAAGAAGCCCCCTCACAATATAAAAGCTCTCCCTATGATTGTTTATTGGGGCATCTAGCTAGAGAGAAATAGCACAATCTTTGCAAATCAAGGACAATTTTACATCACAGTTGCAATAAACAATCTAGCCCTTCAGACTTCTCTTCCAATACATCAACCCGCTATGAGAATCTGGAACCGTGTTGAAGTTGAAATTGCAAAAGAAAAACCATGGGCCTTCTTTGACGGAGCATCACAACAAAATTATTCTTTGGGTAGCTTAGGAGGCATTATCTATCTAACAAATACTCATTTTTTCTCTTTCTTTTACAACATTGGGAAGGCTTCAAACAATTATGCTGAATTATTTACACTAAAATTACTAGTACAATTGGTTGATTTTCTTCATATCTCAGATCGCAATATCTTTGGAGATTCCTTGTTTGTTATAAAATGGATGAAGGGAATAACTAGACTGAGAAACTATAGTCTCCTTTGTTGAATGGTGTTGTCATTGATGTCAACATCGGTCTTTGAACGCTCTTAATATTTGTCTATAGATTGCATTGATTGGAAGCTCCAACGATCACGAAACCCTAGAAGGAAGAGAAGAAAGTAAGCCCCTGCAATGTGGTCACGATACCCTGTGTTTTATGAGGAATTTGGATGTAAGGATCAGTGTTTTTGGGTTCAAGACCATCTTCATTTGATTCTCCTCATCGTACCCGATTCCAATGGTAGGAGGCACACCACATAACTCCTCACGGTTGAGAAGATATGCTTGATCAAAGTTTGTGCCCCGAAAGCATGGTCAAGGTTCACACAATAAGATGATAAAGGCAGCTAAATGGTTGGCTAAATATTAAATATATATATATATATATATATATTGATTAAATCATGAAGGTCCTATCAACTCTTAAATTAAGAATTAATCAGCTGGTTAAGAAGGTTTATTATTGAAGAAATAAATTAATTTTTTTGTAGGTTAATTCGGCTTGCAAAGGAGGTTAAGTTGGCCTTCAAGGGTGTTAAAATTGGCTCCAAAATACTTCAAATATTTAAAGTTCAAAAATTGTATGGTCAGCTCTTTGTTTTTATGGGCATGTCAGACCCCCTTCATCTTCTATAAATATGAGGCTCAACTCCTTTCATAAAGACAATAATACAAGCTTATCTTCCTGCGTTTATTCACTTTGAAATTTCGGAGGCCAGGGAAAAACGTGAGATGAGAAGGCGGCCAAAGTCTGAGGTTCTATTGGGTTTATTACTTTGATATTTTGTGGTGGTTATTCGTGACCAAATCTGAAGGTTTCGTTGGGCAGTAAATTTTCCTGAGTCCTGATTTCAGTCTATCCCTGAGGCTTATCTGTGGTAGTTCACTGGAATTTTTTGGCAGTGCTCTAAAGTATTTCGGGCCCCCTTCTCTGTGGCAGATGAGGCTTACTTCGGCCCCTTTTAGGTCTGTGTTGAAATCTTTCTTTTGTGACTATTCGTTGGCATTTAGAAGGCTTGTTCTGATTTGTTCTGAGGCAGAATTTTCGCTTTTTCTGAGGCTATGTCCGAATTGTCTGAGGCACTTTTCGTTGGTCTTTTCTGAGGCTCGGATCTGGTTCCCTGAGAACCATTTTGACCTGCCTGAGTGCACCATCTGAGGCACAGTTTTGTGATTATTTTCGGTCTCCCTTGACAAGGATTTCTGCGGCTACCTGTAGCATCTATTCGGCCTGCTCAACAGACCTTTATCTGACGCCATTTCTCTCTGTTAATGAGGTAAGTTTGGCCCTCTTCCTGAGGTGGCTCTAAGATCAAATTTCAGCCACTGAAGCAAAAAAATATCCACGCAGACAAGGTATCACTTCTGTGAACTTGAAGTTAATTTTCATGTTATCTTGGGGAGGGTTCTTCACAGGTTTGTCAGAAGTTTTGAAGCAATTTTTCTGAGGAAATTTTTACTACATTTTTGAACCCTAATCCAAGGACTCTGAGGCATTTTCATTGTTTTCCAAAGGCTTATTTTGTTGGCATCCGACAAAGTCTGTTAAGGGCAAGAAGCACCCTGATCAGGGCTTGATCTAAGGATTTTTGAGTCAGCGTTCAAAAGACTTTTGCTGAACCACTTCAGTCATTGAATAGCAGTATGTTAACTTAAGAAGCTTGTATGAATCATCTCAAGGAGAGTACAATCTGAGCCTTGCCCTATACAACAAACACTGAAGACATCTGTGACATCCTCAAAGATTGCAATCAAAGATATATCAGTGACAGAAGGAAAGGGCAGAAAAGAGACATCTCCAAATCAGTGACAAAATGATCCATGAAGAAGGAAATCTGAAGTCTATCTAGACCCTTCTGAGGTCTGATCAAGGGTCTATTCAAAGGACTGACAGAAGTCTATAAAGAAGCAGACTTGAGTGGACTAAAGATCTAGACTAAGGCAAGTAATTGAAAGAGAATTGACTGTGAGTCAAGGTTCTTCATTTCCTGTGGTATGATCTTTCAGACAAAGGAACAGGCAGACTTGAGATCTCTCAAAGGCATCGTCAGGCACAACACTTGGCAGTCAGTGGCACTCTTCATATCAAGAATCTTGAGGTGTGAGACATGTTATGTTCAAATAGTTGAGGCAAGAATTTGTTAGGAGAAGTATACAAGGAGCAGACTGTATATATAAGCAGGGACAGAACCAAAGTGTTTTTTATCGTTCTATAGCAGAGCTAATGACCACTTGTTGCTAAAGCATGCCAGAGAGTTTACCTTATAAAATTGTCTTGCATTTACATGATGATTTATTGAACACAAGTGTAATGACGTTGTCCTTCTGACATGCCACTGATCAGAGATTGTGTTGGCTATAGTGTAATTCTACTACTGCCATTATCATATGCCATTGTCATGATTTGATGAAGTATTGAGCAGTCCGAGTATTTTGTATCATTGTTGGTCAGACTGTTGTCAAGAAGTTACTAGGGTTTTATTCATATGGCGTTGACCATTGCTAATGAGAATATTGTTGAGCAAGGTTACTACCTAGGGTTTGAAACTGGAATTGAGCAGAATTGCTGTTGAATGTGTGTGCTGAACAAACAAAGGTATTGGGCAGGATTGATCATCTTGTTGTTGGTCAGAGTGGGATTTGTTGCTAGGGTTTGATCTTTCTGGTGAGCAGAGAGAGTTGGTTGATATTTTTATGTTGATATTGATCACAAGTGGATCCAATCTGAAAATATATGAGATGTGGTCCGTTGTGGTGCATTGAAGGTTGGAGTCTTCAGGGCAAGTGGTGGTTTGTTGAGTAGGGTGGCAAGGTGGTGCAAGGCGAAGAGTGGAGTCTTCTTCAGGTTGGAGCCTCAGAACACTTAAGGGTGGCAAGGTGGTGTTAGGGAAAATTGGAGCATGTGCAGGGCATTGGAGTGTCCTTCCAGTTGGATTTGGTAAATCAGGGTGTTGGAGCATCTTTTCAATTGGAGTTGATAAATCCAGGGCATTGGAGCGTCATTCCAGTTGGACTTGGTAAACCAGGGTGTTGAAGCATCCTTTCAGTTGGAGTTGGTAAATCAAGGGGTTGGAGCCTCCTTCTAGTGGTTGCTAGAGAATCCTGGAAATTGGAGCTTCTTGTTGATATAATCATTAGAAGACCTATATTAAAGCGTTCAGTGGTTTTTCTCCAGGAAAGTTTTCCACCTAAAAATCTCGTGTACTATCATTGATGTTGTGCATTGTTGAATGGTGTTGCTGATTTATGTTTTGATCCGATGCTAATGTTATTTAATGCTTTGAAGATTAAAAATTAACTAATTGAAGCAAAACACTGATTCGCCCTCCTCTCAGTATTTCCAACATCCTTCCATTACATCAAAAATGTTATCCAAAGAATAAGAACCTTCTCTCACATCACTTTCAAACATATCTATAGGGAACAAAACAAAAAGGTTGATCAACTTTTGAAGGGAGGATTGGCATTGGATCAAGGACAGTGGCAAATCAAAGAAAGCTATGAAGGCACTGTCAGCCACCACCACTATGCCCCTGTGCATGATTAATCTCAGGGGATTTCTTTCAAAAGTACATATACTCTGGTTTACGTGTATCTTGCTCGGCAGCAGACTCAGTTTCTTTTTGAACATCATATAACAGTTCTTTTTTGGAAGCTCACAGGAACATGTTTTTTTTCTCATGGAAGGCATGGCACGGCATGTTTCAGCCTTCCCCTTGTTTTATCTTCAGTTGAGGTCAGATAACATGCTATACTCTGACAGCAGGATACTTGCAGGACATTGCATGATAGTTTAAAGTTTTATTATGAACTTACATTTTTTGAAGAAGAATGCAGATATATTAGGACACCTATGGAGCATCAGCAGATGTTATACAAACAATGCTTATGTAGTTGTGATAAATGGACTCTTATGATCTATTTTTTGGGCCTTTGTGCGAGTGGAATGCTACGGCATCTAAGCTCAATGTATTTTCTTTTTGCTATAAATAGAATACGTGCTTTTCTTCTTTGGAAAAAGAAAAAAAGGCATTTATTGATGTGAAATTCATACTCATTATCTCCTTATTGCTCTTTCGTTTATCTCATTTCCTTCTTTTAGGGTTGGTGTTAGTCTATGGATTTCCCATTACTGCTTGTTTGATAGTTTATCTTTTCTTAGATAATAAGGCTTACATATGTAATAATATCAAGTTGTTAGGCATTGAATTATTGTAATATGATGGTTGCGATAATCACTCAACCACCGCATCTCAAATAAGTAGTTAGATCTTATAACTATTTGCAATCTTATTAAAAGACATCCTATTGTAATGATGAATTGCAGCTAATAATGAATATCTTCTTCAAGTTCCTCTCACTCTTCTTTATTGTTTATCATTGTTCCTCTCACACATTCGTTATTGATTATCACTTGCGCATCATATTTGATATTTCTTATATGGTCTCAGGGCAAGGTTGTGTCATCTTTACAGAGATTTGTTAGAAAGGCAGTGAGGAGCTGGCACTGTGAGAAGAGTACATACAGTTGTTGTAGAACAGAAGAGAACCACTCTTGCTCTTGTCAGAAGATAGAAGGTTCTGTGGCAAAAAAGAAAGCCCCGCATCAAAAAGAAAGGTAGACACCAGTTAACGTTGGAATTGAGCTGCCAAAGACAAAATACATGGCCTCTTCACCAGCAATATGAATGCAAAGGATGCCTGGTGTGTAGGTTTCTCGACCTGAATGTAGGAAATTCTCTGGAGGACATGCGATCTGACTCTACTGGACATAGTGCACTGTCCAGATAGCAATTTGGTGCCATCTAGAAAGGAATTTTATGTATAATTTCTCATCTCTTTCCCATTCCACCAAAAGGCATTTAAATAATCAAGACGAGCTCCTATCAAGTACCAAGGTCTTGTTGGAAAATGTAACTAGTTTCGGTCTTCATAATTTGTACCATTATGTATTTTATGTAAAAAGCAAAAGAAAAGAAAAAATAGAAATTATTATTATTATTAGTTTGTAGATAAGCATGTTCTTCATGCTTCCAGGTGTTTGAGTCAGAGTCAAAGTCCTATTTGGACCTATTGTCAAAAAAAAAAAATTTGAAATATGTATTTTTGGGTCAAAAACCCCTCTAGATGCCAAGTCAGCCCTATCCCAAAGGTCATGTCTATTCGCACCCCTTTGGACAATATAAATAGAGGGAAAATGGAGTTCATTTGGACACACACACTTGGATGATTGAGGTCTGAAATATCGCAAAAAAAAAAGACAGAGAAGAAGTGGAGGACCGAAGTCTAAAAGAAAGAAGTTATTCTTAAGCTATAATTTGTGGAAGTTCTGGCATGGTACATTTCTTGTTGTTGGTCTCTTGATGATGGATTTGTGTGCTAAAGGAGGGTTTGGCTTGGCATCTAGAGGTGAAGTTTTTTTATGGTCATGGGTTTTAGATATCTCATTTGATTTAATTCTATAAGAAGAGAATTTTCCAGGTTTTCCCCTTGGAGGGGTTTTGCCCTGGCTTGGAGCCTATATCTTGTGTTCTCTGTGTTTTTATGATCTTCATGTTTTTACATTTGCTAATTGTTTGATGAAAGAAGAAAAACATAATAAGATAATACCAACAAATTCACAAGTAAATATCAAGAAAAGGAGACATTGAATGTTATTTACAAACCTCCCATTTCTCCAACATAGAATCAGAGCAAAGGTTTGGAAAAGGAGGCCTGAAGATCACTCAGTTGGCTTTTGGATCGAAGTTTGGTGCATCCTAGCTAGTATTGACAAATTTTTGTATTGACAAATTGTTGTGGATTGAACAAGACTCTGGGATGTAAATAATCTCATCTCTGTAATCAACTCAATCTCAAACTCTGAAGCTCGTTTGACTTGTGAAAATTCGAGAATCCCACCCGACTCTACTACTGTAGCAACAAATTAAACTTCTCCTATTTGTTAATAATTGAAGCAAATTATCTACTGCTTCCTGCAACAAATATCGAAGTTAATACAACTGTAGCCTTCACTTAATTAATTAATTTGCCCCAAAACAAGAACAGAACAATAGAGAAAAGTTCACACAAGTGACAGTTTTTTTTGGACAAATGTCCTCGGAAAAAACCCACTATGGGAAAACTGGTGCAATAGCAGATAAATAAAGGTGTGAAGCCGCTTGTTCCCTCCGGGGGGCAAGGAACCCGGTTGCTTGATGTTAGGAGGGCAAGGAATGGTGGTAGTTAGTTATATATTGAGCATGTGGTAGTTTAGATTCAGTCAGTTCCTTGCTTCGGGCGTACAAGACTCGATAGCAAGCTCATAAGCCAGCCTATTGAATGACCAGTAAGCAAGCCTACGGAAAGGACCATAATACAACTTTACAAGACCAATAACTTTTAGTTTTGAGATTGAATTTTTCCTATAGACAAGGTTTTAACAACAACATAATATGACTTCTGCTTAATCATAAAGCAGACTATTGACTATGATAGTTAGTCTATTATAGATGTTTGAGGTCTAATGACAACCTTAACTTTATCTTTAGCCAGGAACATAATTGTTTGTTACTTAAATTACTCTGCATATAAATTAATCATGTCATATACTTTACTGTTGCTCTTTTGACACCTCTTCCAACACCTTGTTGGTCATGAATAATTCAGTGTATGTCCAAAACCAATTGAACAATCAATATGCAATTACATACATTTCCCATACATTCTCAATTCCACACCCTCCAAGTTTTATAGGCACTATGTGTACCAAGGTGTGATCCTAGGGTATTTACATGTTAACACCTCATTAAATCACCCCTAGAAACAAAGAGAATATAATTCATTTATTAATTATCAAATTTATTAACATGAATTCCCGCGTTGTTTATTCAATACTTGTTATGTTGTCCTCTTTAGAACCAGAGAACACTGAGGGTTTTATATTATTAAGCAGTAGTTTCTGAATACAACTTTGGATGCCCTCTCAGCAATCCAGTTACAAAGAAATACAACTGGCAGAGAAACTTAGTGAGATTACCTCACTCTACCCGACAAATCCTAGTTGTTCCGGCCACTGAATCAACTGTCGTCGGCTACAACTACGCTGCCCCTGCATAGTAACTATGTGGGCCTGCATGGAGCTCTCTGAGGCTCTGCGTCTACTCAACTGGGAAATGTCTTGCCTTCTGGAGCAGTTTCCAGCCCTCTCGGCTCATAAATGTCAGCTCCTCTGTTAAACTCGAACTTCTGCGTGGGTGATTGAGCTACCTCTGCGTGAGGCCTTCTGGATCAGCATCAAGCTCTGCGTTGGCCCTTTTCGCTCAACGTCAACCCCTCTAGTGTCTCTATGCCTCTCTTTGTTGTGTATCTTGGGCTCTAGAGAAGATACTCCAACCCAACTATCCATGCCCCTCAACGGCAAGAAATCTACTCGATTAGAATTTCCTCCTGAGAACTTCTCACTTCAAAAATTCGATCACTTGATCTCTCGGTTTGTTTTCCAAATGACCCTCAAGCTCCCTTAAATAACCTTCTCGTTGACATTCATTGGCCCAAATTAAAAGCTAATCAATGGCTAAGATCATTTTAGCTTGATCCTCGTCTTCTTCTAGAAGTTACACTCACAATTAGATTAAAACCCATTAATATTTTTAATTTCCTAAGTTTAGATTTAGGGTCCCATTAGAAAATATTAATTATTTTAATAAAATAGTTTCTGGGTGGAGTTTCCCAAAAAGCTTTCTGGATTCTTTGGAATACATGTGCTCAAGCCTACCTGCAAAATTTGACGCGTAGAGCACATCCGATGCTACCCCAAATCAACACCCCCTCTTAGCGAGGAATGTGCTCTAGCAATATACGTTGCTCCATACTGCTTTGACTCTGAAGCATCATCCTCTGCGCTATTGATGTCTGACATGTTGTCCACCAACTACGACGTTGTTGCTGCAATTGTACTGTTGTTGACACTACCATTGTCAACACTGCATCTGTACTATAGCTCCCTCTCAAGTGTTGCATCTGTGTTGCTGCTAGCACTGCCACTGCCAACTGCTACTGCACTACAAACTGTTGCTGCTACTCTATCAGCAACGGGAAAACATCCAAAATTACTGAACTAACTATGTTCGGTATGATAGCTAGTCTCTGCACTAACCCTCTAAATCTATTGCATTGTTGTTGACCTCTGCTCTGTGCCATTTGCACTGCTTCCAACCCTGCTCTGCATTGTTCAGTCTTTCGCGCTCCTAGCCACTACAACTCTTTCCGACACTCCTTGGCACCATCCGACACTAGTCCATCCTGCTACTTCTGATCTGGGCTCTCGTATCAAGGAAATGATCCTAGAGGTGGACTCCTCAAATATCCTACCCATCTGTAGCTCTTTCGAACTACAACTCCAAATCAGCCCACCTCCCTCCTGGAGGTATCTCGACTGTCATGGCGAACTCCTCTTCTTCGATCTTCGTGAGCGCAACCTTTGAATCGTGTTTCTCATCCTTGTCCTTCCTCCTGAGAGGACACTGTGTAGCGTCGTGACCCATCTAACCGCACCTGAAACACTCGATCTTCGAGACGTCCTTCTTACGTCTTCGTTGCTCCTGCTGTCCCTTCGATGCAAGGGCTGCATTATCCTCCTACTTGGGCTTCAACCCACTATTGTTGCTTCCATCAAGTTTAACCTTGACTAAGTCTCTCCTCAACTCCTCTTGTTTTAGAGTTGCCCACATCTCATTCCAATTCAGCAATGTTGCTCTGCCCAGGACACTCTCGACAAAGACTTGCCACTCATCTGAGACAAAATTGAGGGCCAGTCTAACCAACTCTGAATCCTGAGGTGTATGCCCCGCAGCAAACAACTCATCACGAGTTTCCTTCAGCTTCGTGAGGAAAGGATCCACATGCTCTCCCTTCTGCATCTGAGCAGATCTCAGCTTCTGCTCCAAGTACATCTTTCGCAAAAGGAACATTAGATACTCCGAAGGCAGGGACATTCTACGATGGGGTTACAAGCCTAAAGGCGCATTTACCACTTCCGAGGCCTACAAAATTATGTGCACAGACTCTACGCCCCCTGACCCAATTTGGAGCAAAATCTGGGGGTTAGGTTCATGGCCTAAAGTCTCCTTCTTCCTTTGGCTGGTCGGACATCAGAGAATCCTCACCTGGGATAAACTAAGACGAAGAAACTATCATGGCCCCTCTATCTGTGTTAATTGTAAATCCCAGGAGGAAACACTCCAACACCTCTTGGACTCTTGCCCCTTAGCCAATCAGTTGTGGGAGAAGGCAAGCTTCAGATGTCAAAGAAGATGCAGGCTTCCGAACGATATCACAAACTCTTTGCGTCATTGGCAAAAGAATCCATACAAAAGTGAAATCCTCAACCATTTATGGAAAATAATCCCCGGGCTCCTCTTATGGAGCATATGGAAAGAAAGGAACAAGCACATATTCAAAGATCAATGTTCCCCGTTAGAAATTATCTGGAGCAAGCTTTGTGTGAATCTCAAAGAGACTTTGATGCTCCGCTCATGCACTACGGAGGACCTTCCGACTCTAGACAATGAGAAAGCCATCTGGGAGAAATGGAATATGCAACTCCCTCAGGAATCTCACAACAAAGGCCCCCCTAAAAGCAGCAACACAAAAAAGGTCTCTTGGACTGCCCCTCCAAAGCACTCGTTCAAGCTTAACTTTGATGGAGCCTCAAAAGGCAATCCTGGAACTGCAGGTTTTGGCGGAATTTTTAGAAATTATGTAGGCTCGCCTCTTCTGATTTACTATGGAAACATTGGGTGGGACACCAATAACTCGGCTGAGTTAGAGGGTCTATGGCAAGGTCTCCTTCTCTCAAGGAAACACAACTTCCATCCCCTGGAGGTGGAAGGAGATTCCCAGATCCTAATTAACATGGCCAAGCATCTCCTAAACGGATCTCAGGCAAGGAAAATAGCCACTAGTTGGAGGCTTGAAGCAAGACTGGAAGCCATGGAACAAGCGCTTCTCAGTAATAGGGCCATCACCTTCAATCACATAAAGAGGGAAGGCAACAAGGTCACTGACCTTATGGTCAATTTGGATGTGCAAAATGAGCATACTCTACAAATAGGGACTCTAGATATTTTATCGAATCATGAACAGGCACAGGAATGCAATTGTCTGGTCCAAAACGATGTCGCCCCCCCGGATGCGGGTGCTTAAGGCTGTAATCAAGGCGATGGGACGGGCGATCAGTGAAGGCCACCTGCCCGCCATGCGCAGAAGCGTTGTGTCCACATGGGGGAAGGGACATTCTCAGCGGCGCGAGTTCTGGAATAAAGGAACGCAGCAGAGGAGCATTAATGCTCCGTTCACCTCCGCATGCGAAACTGGGCTCGGCTCCTCAGCTCCCATGAATGCCATAGTAATGGCGAGAGCGCCTCGAGGCAAAGGTGGATGCATTATTTATGGTTGTAGCATTGGTTTCACAATGATAATTCAGGGTTTGTTCAGGTTTCTTTTGCTGCCTCTGGCACTGCTGGGGTTGAGCCCTGGCTCGAAGTCTCTAGTCATTCCCCCAATTGTGGTCGCTCCTAGCATTTGTCCGTCTGTTTGGTTTATGACTTTCATGCAGGATCCTCGCCCGTCTGTTTGGTCTATTCCCCCGCCTATGTTTGGTTTATTCTGTGTTTTGAGCTCTAATTCGGCTTCAGGCAAAGAGGCTCTGTTTGGCCCTACAGTCATGCCCCAGCCTCGACAGCGAATACTCAGTCGTCGAGGCACCTCCCGAGGTGGGTCCTCGCGCCCTTCAGTCGACGATGAGACTTCCCATCATTGCCATTGCCATTGCCCTCACGCTGAAGGTGCAAGCTTTCTTTGGCCTAGCCAATTTCTGGATGCCAGTTCTCCTGGGTCCTCTTCCTCGCCCTCCTTTGGCTCGGCAATATTCACTTTCAACAGTGCTCTGAACCGTCCCCGAATCAGCGCCCATGTTTCGGTGCTTTTCATTGAGGAGGCCCAAGAAGAGGGCGAATCCAGCGCTCAACGGGAGACGATGCCAATAGCTGACTCCACGAGAGCCATGGAGACGCCCTCTGCAGATCCAGCGAAGGTAACGAAAAGACCATTCAGCCAGAATGAGGACGTCAAGATGGAGTCTGTCCAGACTACTACGGAGGAGGTCCAAGCTCAGGACTTGGAGGAATTCGGGTGGTGCAGGATAGTGGAGGAGGCTCCTGAAGATTAAACTGCGGCTTCTTCTCAGGTCACGCGGCCCGATAGTGAGGGTTTTTGTCAATTCCGATGTTTTTGGCTATGTAATTGTGTCAAAGCTGTTGAGTAACTGTGTCAATGCTGTAGAGCAATTGTCTGGGTTCAGGTTCTGGGTTTTTTCTTTGTGGTTGGATATTGGTCTGTGTCAAAATGTTTTTGGGCTCCCCTGCGCGGGAATGGTTTTTTTGACTCCTCTGGCCCGTGCGTGGGAAAGCCTAATGGTCTGGTTCGTCCTCTCTGACTGTGAACTCTGTTGTTCCACGCTGCCATTACCTCCAGGCAGCAGGTTCTTTTTGTCAGTAATGCTGTAATTGTTCTCTGATAATGTATATAATAGAATAGTTTTACCGAGAAAAAAAAATGTTGGGTCCGCAGCTATTTCCTAGTACAATAGGAAGAGAGGTTTGTGGCACTCAGCTCAGCAGAGGCTGAATACATGGCTGCAAGTCAAGCAGCATGTGAGGCCATATGGATGAGGAAAATACTTGTGGGTTTTTTCAGTCTAGCGATGGATCCGACAATGATATGTTGTGATAATCAGAGTTGCATTAAACTCTTTGAGAATCTTTCATGACAGGTCCAAGCTCACTGATATCTGGTATCATCATTTACGGGACTGTGTGCAGAGGAGAATTATGCTATCATCATTTGTGGGACTGTTTGCAGAGGAGAGTTATGTTGCTACAATACATTCCAACTAAGGAGCAAGATGTTGACATCTTGACAAAGGCATTGTCAAGAGGTAAATTCGAATTCAACAGGTTTAGGATAGGGGTGGTGAAAAATCCCTTTATTACTAAGAGGGAGTGTTAGAAAATGTAGCAAGAAAGGCTCAAATTGACTTTAGCCTTAGTCAAATTGAGTAAATCAAATTTCCACATCAACAGGACAACTTGGAGGTAGTTCTAAGTTAACTAGTGTGACATGTCTCTTATCACTCGGTTAGATCAGCAAATTCAAGTTAGTGGGGTTGGAGTTCAGTCATGCATGTGTTGATTGCTAAATTTTAGCAATCTAGTTCAGTTATTTTCAGATGTACTCATTAAACTGACTTCTAACAATTAATAGAGTCAATTGAAGGTCAGTTGTGCAGTGGGACAGCAGTCTAACTCAAAGATCTATCAGTTAACTGATCAATCAGCCCAAAATAGTTCATGCATGCATGGAATTCAAATTGATCAGCTAAAGTGGAGGAGACAAAGGCTAGCGTAACATGAGTTGTATACTAGTTGAGTGTACAGTTGTTGCATGAAGTCGGGAGATAAATTCTTTGGGAATTGCACAAGGAAATAGGGACTTCCCTATTGTTTAGGAGCTTGAATTAGCTCAGATTTGTGCAAGGAAATAAGAGGCTGGAGGAAGCAAAAAATGGCTAAGTGTTGGCCAGAGGTTCTCATTCAAAAGAGAGAACATATTTGCTTTTGCAGATTGTGCTCAAAGCTGAAATAAGAAATTGTGATAGTTTCTCTGTTCAACTGATTAATCCAAAGAGGCTTGAGGGGTTTTCCCAATTGGGTTCCCCTAGAAATCATTGTGTACTTGTGGTTTTGCTTGTTGCATGTCTATGCATGTTGTTTTAAATTGTGATTTCCATTCCGCAGATTAGTAGAGTAGAAATTGTGTCTCTTGTCTTCAGTTTGAAATCTTGAGCAATTACAATTTCTATCAAACTTCTACATAAGTGACCAAACTTTATAAAGTCACACTCACTTTATACAAAGTCACTTTTTAGTCATTAATTAAAAAGGTACACTTCTCAACTTTATAAAATCACTTTATAAAGCGTTTTGGGAGTGAAATGTGCTCAGTCACTGCTACATGCTAGTCACCGCCAATGCGGAAGTACTTGCTAACTACCAAAAACTAACACTCCCTCTTAGCAAGGGAGGTGCTTCTAGCACCTCCACCACCTAGATTTGTCTCCAAGCTCATCTCATCATATGTCGCTACTCCCTCTAAACCTGAAGCCTATTCTGAAACCTAAGTTGAGAGCCTACCAGAACTAACCATGCTCCATGGAGTTCCATCACACTCCTCACCATCTATCAATGCCATGTCATATAAACTAAGTCTCCTGACAGTACCAAAAGAATCCCTCTTGCTAGCCACCTATCCCCTCTTTGTCACTAACATTGATCTTGAATCCAAGATCCCCTCAGATCCATCCATAAGTTGTCCAAGCAACCTATATGATTGGCCCTATTTAATGTCAAGCACAATTGTTGCATCCAAGGTTGCTCCCACTAAACATAGAAGCACCTATCCATCCTGGAACAAAACTCTATATCCATCATCCTCTAAGGTTGATACTGAGAGCAAGTGTACCATCAACCTAGGAACAAATAACATCCCTGCCACCTCCAAAGACTCTCCTGACTCTAGCTGGAATCTAACACATCCAACCCCTTCATTGCATGTGTGGTGCTAGCTCCACAACTCACATGGCGGTCTAAGCCCGTCTCTGAAACACTGCAGAACACTGACCTCATCCTCGTCATGTGACTAGATGCTCCACTGTCCACTAGCCATAACCCATTGTCCTCATACACAACAGTACTATTGTATGAAATACAAGTGATAACAAAAAACTATTTCTCAAATTTCTCAACAAAGTCATTAGTCTCAGATGAAGTTATTGCTGCTAATTGTTCCTCTTCTTCTTCTTCCTGTATAGACATTGGCTCGCATAGTAGCCAATCTTGTGACAAGCAAAGCATTTCACCTTGCTCATGTCCTTCACAAAAGAAAATCTCCCTCTTCCCTTTACCTTACCTTTGCCCTTTGTCGCAAGAGCAACATTCTCTTCATCATCCCCACCATGTTGGGCTCCACTCTTGGAATTTCATTTATCTCCTCCTGATTGAAATTGTCCCATAATCTCCTCCAGTCTGGAAGATTTTCACGGGCTACAATCTCACCAATAAAGGCATCCCACTACTTGGGAAAGCCACTCAAGGCTGTCCTAACCAACTACTCGTCCAAAATGGCCTCTCCCATTGCTGCCAACTCATCTCTCACTTGAGTGATTTTAGTGAGATATGATGAAATTGTGTCAATCTTGGTCATCTTGGTACTCAATTTCTCCCACAATACCATTTTCAAGTTCTCATTGGTACTTTGGTAAAGCTTTGTTAAGGACTCCCACATTTCATAAGCATACTTCTTCCTTGAAACATGGAGAATGAGGTGATCTCTGATGGCATCTAGGAGAAGTCTCTTTGCCTTCACATTCTTCTTGTTGAACTCAACCAACAGATCTTGAGCAGTGGGTGGTGTCACTGCCTTCTCAACAATGTCCCACAATTCAAATTCTTCAAGCATCAAGACCATCCTCTCCTTCCATGGACTAAAATTATCAGACCCATTCAACTTGTCCTCAACCCTCAAACCTGTTGCCATTTGACCTACTCAACTGACCAACAGTAACTTTCCCTTCTCTTTTTCCTTACACAAGCCTCTTGCAATCCCTGCAATACCACTATGTCAAAATTTGCCCACTGAACCTCAAAGTCCCAGCTATGATACCATGTTGAAATTTCACCTACAAGTTAGTTTTCTCTTGTAGGATTTTTGTCAAACTCTCATTTCAGTCTCCAATAAGGCTTCACAATTAATACATTAAACTTAAACACATCCAATCTTATTTTTATGAGTTGAAATACACATGACCAAATCTGACGTTTCATAGCTGAAAATGAACTATAGACAACACACATTTGACAGAAAGCATTTTGGGCAAAGCCCTAGGAAAAAACCTGAAGGGAAAACCAATGAGAAGAGGAATTTTATTTCTTCAAATAATAATTTTTACAACAGTAAATTTCCAGCAAACGCAGAGACTTATCTCTTGAAGATAGTGCCCAAAAACTCCTTGGAATTCGTGCCAAAATTCCCCTTCAGATTTGTGTTGTCCTCTGCTTGAAATTTGTGCTATACAGACCTCAAAATTTGTACCAAACTCAACTCAAAAAATCGTGCCATACTGTTGTGTGAATGCCTTGATTTTCATGCTACTCTACCTCCTTGAAATCTACGCTGTACGAATTTCTCAGGAAACCCCTTGAATATTATGCAACCTCCTCGAATTTCAAGCCAATCTCTACCTCAAAATTCATGTTGGATAGTGCTCATACTACTAAAGAAACTACTTGATTTTTGTGTTGAACCCTGCCTCAAAAATTGTGCCCTCTACTTGGTATTGTATGCTGCACTTGGCTGCTGGAAACTCCTTGATTTTCGAGCACTCCTTTGCTTTGAAAATCATGCTCCTCTCTGTTGTACGAATTCTCTCCTTGTTGCCCTCTTCTCCTCATCCAAAACTCATGAATGACAATGGTGTGCCTCTTCACTCTCCCTCTCTCCTTTCATTTCTCATCAATGACTAAAACCCCTAAACCTAGATCTCAATGGTTGAGATTTAATCTAACCATCTCAAGATCAATGGTCATGACCAACATTGCGAACATCGCAATCAGGATAAAATCGGGAAGGGTCCATAAAAAGAAAAAATCGTAAAAATTGGGAAAAAATCAATAAAAATTGGCAAAATTAAAAATACAAAAATATTCAATTTTTCCATTTTTTTAGTATCTAAGCATGCACAACATAAAATAAATGCATTGACACATAAATATGAAAAGAAAACTATTTTATAAGATGTGTAATATGTCTAGTGCTACATCGCACATAACAGTGAATCATATCCTGAATCTTGAGTCTTGACTCGGCCTCAAAATATCAACAAAAGATATAATATTGTATTTCATATCATGAGTCCTATACAGTGAAATGAACCACCAAGTAACTAATGATTTCCTCTATCCCTTTTGCGAGAAAATGTAATAGCTTTCCCTACAGATGAAGAAGGCCCTGGGGTTGGCATTAGACTCTGAAGCCCTCTAGAAGAACTAGGAGCTAGAGGATGTACATTGTAGACCACCATGGTAAGAGGTGTTACCTCCTTCTCCTATTGCTCCTCCTCCACTCTCTCCTCTGCAGCTGCTACCTCCTCTAACCAATCAGGGGTTGATTCCATGACAGGCCTCTCGGCCTCAACCCTCCATGCAGCAGTGGTGTCAATCCCATCCAATGAGATGGCCTCCACGTTAGGTGTCTTCTAAAGTTGCCTCATCTACAATCGGAGATTGTAGTAGACGTAGACCATGTCATTGAGGCGCTGGGACTCCAACTTGTATGAGGGTCAAGAAAACTTTTGTGATCCAGCTTTAACAAGAAAGAAACTACACCCTAATCATGAACAAGGTTTGATTACCAATCCTGATTTGATTACCTTGTCAATGGAGTGCGAGATATAGTGTGACATAATAACTTAAATTATGAGAAAAGATACAGCAAGTAAAATTCTACAATAAACAATAAAGAAAGGGAAACCTGATGGAAATGCCAATCCTTGGGTGTTTCCCTACCCATGGTAGCATTTTGAAAAAAAAAAAACACCCATAAATATTTTTAAAACAAAAAAGCAAAAATACACCCCTAAATATTAGGGTCATATTATAATTTTATTTATAATATTGATAAGTTGCAAATGATGGATTACTTTTGGGCCTTGAATAAATTCACTGTTGGACACCTAATCTGCTAAGCGTTATGGTGTGGAAGTTGAACAATCAAAGGAAGTCCAAGAGACCTTGGAAGATGAATCCAAGAGTCACTCCAATGTATTATAAATGTATATCATGTGAATAATATAATGTATTCAATGTTTTATACTTCATATCTTCTGTTTTCTCCATGTTGTCTAACATGGTATCAGAGCAGGTGTACTCTTGCCCTGCCCAAATTTGAGCCATTGGTTTTTGTGGTCTTTTTGTGCATGTCAGTCCTGCAACTCTACCCATTCTCCCTAAATAACAAAAAAATGGGTGTTCTCCCTCATATTCGGATCTGTCACCTGTCTCTACACCTCATTATAACCCATTAGTGAGCAAAGCGACAGTTATTTCTAAGATATTGAGTCGCATCACCATAACTCTCTGTTGCAATTGCACACCTGTTGATTGCTCAGCCAAATTCAAAGTTTTACCTAAATTCCTATGAAACCCACAACACAACATTGATTAAATTTGGAGGCATTCTTTACACGTTGAACGCCGTGTTGGTTTGGTATGTGAGATTTTGCGGCATTTCTCTGCCCTGTAGCTCCTCTACCGCATTAAGTTTGCCGCTTGCTACAAAGCCCAATTGATTTCAAATATGTAAGCTCACCCTAATGTCTATGCCTGACATGTCGCCCCTTGCGTTGCCTCATCCAGTGGTTTGGTTACAGTCTGCGTAACAGCATATTCTTTGGGCTTTGTTATTATCGTCAAATCTCTTAAAGCAAAGGACATCGATGTTGATATAACGAAAGAGAAGTTGCTTTGTAGTATTTTTAGAATTTGAATACGCAACTTCATCTGTAAAAACCATTTTCTTCTTTCTTCATATTAATGGCATGCAGAAAGTTCACCTCCTCATCATTATGGACCAGTTGGATCTGACTAGAGAAAGGGAAGTTGACTGCCTCGTCAAACTGCTATGAACCGAAGCTGACCCAAATTCTGGTGTTGTTCATGTGTTGTTGAATTGTAGGTTCGTGGTGCTTTACATTCAACGGTTTATGTGTATTTTGGCTAGGAGTCGTGAATTCGAATGCTTGACTCCACCATTCGCTTTGCCCAAGAGTCACAGCCCGAGAGAGATTGTTCTCATTCATGTTTTACCATATTGATATTTTCCCTTATCAACATCACAAATTGCAACGGCACTAGTAAATTTTGACTCTATAGTTTACGAGTAGTGTTGGTTAGCAAAGGAGAGTTTCTGCTTGGTCGACTAGTTGCAGGAAGCCCTCTTGTATTTAGACAAGTTGACAGAAATTGAATTGAGCAGAGGAGCGTGTAGCCATCAAGATTCAAGCAATTGTTAGAAGCCATCTGGAAAGGAAAGAATTATGTGCTCTAAAATGTGTAGTGAAGTTGCAAGCAGTGGTTTGTGGCTACTGCGTAAGGCACCGAGCAAGGATATTGTTACAATGCATGTAGACTCTCATCAAGCTACAAGCCTGAGTTCGCGCAAGACAAATCCTCATACACAATCCATCCATGAGAATTGAAGTTGAAAAGCCCCTGGCTCGTCCTCCCATGTAACATTACACATCGGATATGTGTTTGCATGACAACAATGATCTCTACAATCCCAAGTTCAAAAAAGAAACCACCTTTTGGCCTAGTGGCATTTCTCCACCCTGCATGATTTTTTTTGAATAGAAATGTGGTCGTTTCATGGATTCAAATTGTTTAATTATTTTTTGACAATATGTGGCAGTCGTATTTCATTGTCGGCCTATTGTCAACCCAAATTCATGTTTATCTTTTACTTTGGTCTGCTCTTTGGTCTCTGCCTATTATAAGTTACCGACAACGACAATGTTAGTCGATGTAAGAGTTGGGAAGTTGTTTCAAGATTTGCTACTCTAGGCAGCAACCTGCTGCAGATTGGTTTTGGGAGCATTAACCATTGCTTCATTATACTCAAGCTACAATCAACAAAGAGAAACAGAGAGACGCAGATTTCTTAAACTTCTCTTATGTTCACTGCAAGGATACAAGTCCTCAGTTCTCTAATTAGGATGAAGGCATTGATTCACAGTTGAGAAGATTTCTTCATTTTTGGGTGCAAGAGTAGTTTTGATGATTTTATTTGAACTGGAGAAAATGGCTCTAATTTGTGATGTACTGGATTTATTAAATACCTTGATACAGTCCACTGTCGATGGGATGGTAAAAATTGGCAAGGACACTCTTTCTGACATTAGAATATGTCTACAAAACGCACAAGAAAAGATTGATTTCTTGCAGCTTGAATCACAGCTTCAGCAACATGAATTACAACAACATAAGCATCATTCTGAACTTGTTTTTGTTCATAACAATCCTTTATTTCAGGTTGAGACAGACTCCCGTCAGCAACAAGAAATTGCAGATGTAGTACCCATTTCAGGAGAAGTTTTGTATAAAGATGCAGGAATTCAGGTTTCACTTCCGAAGCCCATCATTAGACCTTGGGAAGAACTTGTTACCAACCAAAACAGAACTAATCTTGGACATGACAAGGATGTGTCCTT